>LOJH01055271.1:0-11895 GCA_001685095.1 Ellobius talpinus | reverse complement strand
ACATAGATGACTATTGATCTATAATTCTTAATATCTATATAACTTAAAGACTAAAACTTCATATTAGAATATTATACAATAAACACATGTGCAGCAAGTGAGGAAAATGACCTCAAACTGTAAACAATGTATAAGTATCTTGATCAGAGGTAGAAATGTACATCACAATAGGATAAATATTTATCAATATATAAAAATGTTTTAAGCAGAGGTAGAAGCTTGCATGCATACAATATTAATGTAATTTAACTTTGTATCAATATACAAGAATCTTACCAATGTAATTGCCAATAAATAATAACTCACAAGTATTCACTCTATTACTTACTATTATTATTAGCATGAGTAAGCTCATACTAATCTATTATCCCATCCAATTCCCCCCTTTTTTTTCAGAGGCTGTCCACCTGGTAGGCATAGAGTCCGAATCCACGTGGGTGCCAAATGTGGAAGATCGCTTAAAAGAAATCCCACACTAGCTTAAAATTGAAGAATTGATTATTTATTTAGGACTAAACTCACAAATCAGAATCCTCTGCTTAAACGGAGAACAGAAACAGAATCCAGCAACCAGAAAGAGAGCTCTACATTGGCTTATATAGTATAAGAGGCCACGCCCCAGTGGGCGGGTAACCACTGGCTGTAAGACTTCCTACAGCATATCTCCAGTGGGTGACAGAAATCTCATTTGTCTACAAAGGGCCCACAGCCTCACTCTACCTAAGCCATCCCCCGAGAACAGAGGGCTTTGCCTTACAAAGGTGAGACCGAGGCAGAGATGAGCAGGAACTGAGAGTCTCACAAGCAAGCACTGGAGAGGACAATGGGCAGGGATGAGTGGATAGATCCCATGTGTACCTCACAAAAAGTCCTCCATCAGAACACAGGGAAGCCCCCACTGTGAGCTGTAGCAGGCTGGCAGCAGTATATTGATAACCACAGTTTTGCCCTGACCTCTGAGGAGTCGCCACTTGTAACAGCTGTGGGTGTGCCCCCAATCACATGTGCTAGGGCACTGACTCCATCACTGCTCCTGGGCACAGAGATGCTGCCTCCTCTGTTCCAGCCTCCCTGTGTGTAAAGACCTTCCATTTTCAACACAAATAGGGATGTAGAGAGAAAGGGACATTCCTTACCACCCTAGGTAGCCCCTGCAGATGCTATTGATGGGCTCATGGGGAGGGAACCCACACAAGAAGCAGGGGAAGTGGGAACGTGGCCTCGCATGCACCTGTGCCCTTATAGACAGGAGCACATGCAGGAAAACGGTGGCCTAGAGAAGGTGTTAGTCTAATGCCTCATACACAGGCAGCAGGGGTTGAGACCAGACAGGACGGTGGCCCTCTTCATGTTAATAAGCAAGTCAAGTCTCTCAGAAGCCAATCTGCCAAAAACCGTGGATCCTGCATTGAAAGTCATAGCCATCCTGTATTACTTCCACTCAAATTAGGAACACTTCCATTGGAACCTCTGGGATCACACACCATTCCTGCCAACTAGCAGCTGTGGCACAGCTTACTTGGTCCAGGGCAGGGCTAGAGGCCTCTACTTTGGTTAGAGGTCTTTGGTGGAATCCATTATGATTGTAAAAGTGTTAGGGGAAAGGATCTAGACAGACTCCTCTCTGACCTCAGTGCCAGCACCCACAGCTCCTCAGCAGACTCTGGTTCCTTGGACGATCTTCCTCCAGTCTCCCTCAGTTTGAGCTGGGGTCTCTTGCTGGTATGAATTGTGATGGAAGGGAAGGAAAGCTGGCCCTGGAACTGAGGGAAGGAAGAGGGAGTTAAACTGCTTGCTCTCTTTCTATCCCCAGCCCAGGAGAATGGAACAAGAATACAAGGAAAAAGGGCATGCTTTCCATGTCCACCCTTTTTCCCTAAGGTAGAGGCCCAAGGAAAGGAAAAAGAAGAAAGAATGGAGACTGAGTGAATGCTTTTCACATCTTACAGTGTGGCATCTGTGGTTCCACCTGTAGAATGCAGCCAGAAACAGTGGTTAGGGAAAGGCCAAAGAAAAAGAAAGGGAGTGTACCCTGAATCATAAATTACAGTCTCCTGTTTTGTCCCCCAGAGAAACTCATTTAATCTCCTCATACTGACTACTAAAATGTCATACAGTATGTATATAGTGCAGAAGGCCAATGATGTAGCAATATAAAGTTTGACCCAGGGCACATAAATCAGAAAATTTACTAAAAAAAAACTTAAAGGAAACAATGTGTGAGTGTCCAAATAAGGGACTAGTCAATAAGAAGAGTGGATGTTCTTTTTATAATAGTGAAGGTTACATTGTTTCATATCCTGGGCCATTTGTGCAGGACTAGTATTTGGATAGAGAGGTAGGCATGCCAGTATCTTTTTAAATCATATATTTCACAATATAAGTGGTCTTTCTTGAGTCCGGCCTCTTGAGTAGAGTTATCTGCTTTAGTCAATAGAATACAGCACAAATGGTATTGCATTATCCTGAAGTTGGATCTCAATTGGTTTGCTAGCAAATCTGGCCCATTATAAAGGTGGTACATTATTGGAGGATGAAGACAGTGGCGCACCACGCCAGTTGTCCTGCCATAACCAGCTGACCTCCAGACATAGCCACTGAGGAGGCCAACAACTGGCCACAGCCCTGTGCATAGACCAACAAAACCAGGAAGATCTAACATCCAGAGGATCCCAGGCCTGTGTCAGGAACAGAATCATAAACCATGGCTTCAGTCACTGAACTGTGGGCAAGCCTAAGCTGTGAGTAAGCCTGCCACAGAGCAGAGTCTGGCATTAGTACTACCTCTTGCTGTGGTTCTAGGTGCTACCCATGTCTGCTGGTCATCGGGGGGGGCTTCCCACTGAGGAGAACAAGAGATAGAAACTAGACAGGAAGTTTTACAGCAAAGGCTCCAACCCTGACATTCTAGAAATGTCCTTGGTCATGTCATCAAAAGGGTACTCTAGTTCCTGGTTCCACATTATCTCATGTCCTGAATGAAGCTCCCTGCCTGGAAACTTTAAGAACATACCTGAATCATAAAGGAAGTACCGACCTCACAGGTGGGAACTGACCTGACACCTGCCCATGCCTCACCCCAGTCTCTGCTTTAAGCCCTGTAAAAAGCCCCAAGAAGAGAAGTTCATTGGCGCCTTATTCCCTGGGGCAGGTCACTGCTCTTCAGCAAAGTTGCCTTCTGCCTAAAGCTCCTTAGAATAAAGCTTCTAAAGCCCATATTCTATGGCCCATGAATTTCATTCTTCCAGTTCTCAAGACTAGAACCTAAAGTCATTGACTTGACTCAGTGGAGATTCTGTGTGACCATGAATTTCAACATTCTAACTCCTGAGTTAGAGCTCCTGAGGGGAGAAAGAAATCCTCCATTGAATTTAAAGGCCTCATTTTTCCCTGTCTCATTACCTATGGGGGTTGTGTGCTCACAGGTCCCCTAGACAACAGACAGAAAGTAAAGAATTCAAAATAGCTTCAAGAAGTCCCTGCAACTGACCAGATTCACTAGTCCCCTCCTTCCCAAAAGTATATAAGCAATAAAACTATTGAGAGTCAATCTCAGGCCAACCTAACAGCTTGGAAGGAAGCAGAGACTAGCATAGAATCCTGGAAAGAAGACACGAGGTAAACAGCCTAGAAGAAACAGCTGAGCTCTGGCTGGAAGAAGCTCAGACCACCTCAGTGCCTGACAGAGTGTCTACAACGTGTCAAGCTACCTGCAGACTATGAAGTGCTCTCCAGAGTTCCCCCTTTCATGAGCTGCCACACATGTTAGGGTGTCTTTGGTGGTGCAGATGTTCTCTGAGCCGTTTCTAAGTAACCTCTCACTCATATTCCTGTAAGTAATGCCAATAAATTCATTGTTTCACCCAGCTGCACTTCGGTGCTATGTGTACCTTCGTCAGTTCTCAGTTCCCTATCTGCATGAGTAGACTCTTCTTTTTTCATGTCTCCCAGGAACAGTGTTCACAACAGAATAAGAAAGGGAAAAGCTTACTTCTGAAGATAAGCTAAGTCTGTGTTTGGTAGTCAGTAATGTGGCTTTTCCACAGAGGGGGCTATTGGGATTGCTAACTTGCATGGGAAATGGTATCATGGTTGCTCACAGATGGAGACCCCATCCTCAGTCACACAGAAAAGGGCTTTGCAAGAATTTTCTGGGCATTGAACTCTCTGAGACTCACCAGTGAAAAGAACTGAGGTAAAGCCTAGCCACAGAAACTGCATCCTCCTCATTCCATTACCAACAAATCTGGTGCAAACAAAAGCAGAGGTTTCATTCCTTCCAGTTGGGTAATGGAAAAAGCTGTGACATTAAGATGTAAACTCTCTATATAACAAAGCCAACCCAAAGTTAAAAAACAACAAACCAGGAAATGCTACAAAACACATCACATCAAAAGAGTAGCATCCACAATATATGTCTACAAGACAGCAACAAGACAACACAGAACAATGATGGATAAACATGATCAAGGGTCAAATCATGGATGTTCACGTCAATAGTCTATAAATGTGTGATAAGAAGTTCAGACTTACCAGGGGCCAGGGAAAGGTGAATGATGGCCAACAATAAGATCCTGACTCCTACCATCTCTGGAGGCAAAAATTCCTCCAGGAGGGAACATCCACAGGCATTTGGATGCGAACTACACTGACCCCTCATAACTTCGAAGGTGTGCGCACCCAAGATCGAGCACCCACAAGCAAGACCTAAAAAGTCCTCTTACATATGTGTATGAAAGTTATGCCCCATTGTGTTCACACAGCATTGCTTTCAACTGCTAAAATTTGGAAGCGTCTTATTACGTATCCATTTAGAAGGGAAAGAATAAATGGTGGCATACTCATACAATGGAATTTTCTACCAACCCTAAAATGAATAGATTAAAGTTACATGGATCATCATGAATAAAATATAATATTGATATGAAAAGCGAATTGTAGAAATTTGGGTACTCAGTTTATGCGAAACATTAAAATCTCAACAGAATTCTGTATGTATACAAAAGCACAAAACCATGAGCTGGGGAACCATTCACCAACCTCACAATAGGGCGTCTTCTGGGGAAGTGAAAAAGGAGTAGAGACTGGATAGGGCTGTAAGCAAAAGAACTTCCAACACCACTAGTACATGTTTTTTCTTTTTTCTTTTTCTTTCTTTTTCTCTCTTTTTTTTAATTTTCATTTTTCAAGACAGGGTTTTTCTGTGTAACAGTAGACCAGTCTGGCTTCAAACTCACAGAGATCTGCCTACCTCTACTTCACAACTGCTGGGATTAAAGGCAGGTGCCACCACAACACAACAATGTGTCATTTCTATGAAAAAGAAGACAACAAGCAAAGAGAAATAAAGCAAAATGATAATTCATTAAACTCGATAGTTGATAATTTCACCCTTAATTTGTATTTATTTCCATTATGTGTGTGTGCTTTGTCTGTATGTATACAATGTGCAGAAACTAGAGTTACAGGTGTTTGTGGGCAGACATGTGGGAGCTGGGATCTGAACCAGGGTCCTCTGCAAGAACTGCCAGTGCTCTTGACTGCTGAATCATCTCTCCAGTGTCTGGCACTTTATTCTTCATGCTTTTGATCCTTCCTTCAGTTCCAGGAATATTTACTGAGTACATTCTGTGTAACAAAAGTCACTCTGGGTACTGTGGATGATACAAAACCCTACTCATGGTTAGATGGTGATAAGAGCTTTAAATAGAAAAATAGAACAAGGAAGGTCAACAGGGTGCAGAGGTTAGGAAAGAGGGAAGTGGGCTCATGTCAGAGACACCAGGAAAGGTTTTGATGAGAAACTGACAAAAATAACCTGCAAGGAGATAAGAGTGAGCTATGGGAATGAATAGGTTTTAACCACAGGTTCCAGTGATTGACTGACTGGGCCCCACAGCAGAGGGGAGAAGCATCCTAAAGAAGGCCAGGGACAGGCCACATGTGGCTTTTTGATGTTTCACAGGCTCTAACAAAAAAAGACAAGGATTTTTTGCAAAGAAACGGATTTCCAAATAATGGTTGATTAAGTTCAAGCAAAATCATGGCTTGGAAATGCAAAGTTAAAACCTGCTTGAGCATTAGCGGGATGCCTCGGGGGTGAAGGCACTTGCCTCCAAGACTGATAGCCTGCCCTGAGTTCAATACCTGAGACCCACATGATGAAATGAGAGAACCAAATTCAACAGTTGTCCTCTGACCTCCACATCCATACACACACACACAATTTTACAAAATTAATAGGATAGATAAATGAAAAATGCAGAGAAGTCTGGGAATGTGGCTTATTTGGTAAAGTATTTTCCACACAAGCATGAAGACGTGTGATTCCCAACCAGTATAAAAACCAAGCGCAATGATTCATGTTTGTAATCCCAAAGTGGGAAGCAAAAACAAGTGGATCTCTGTACCCATAGCCAGCTGTTCCAAGCCAACTGGCAAACTCCAGGAAAATGAGAGGCCCTATTTCCAAATTCCAAGGTGAGGGCTGGAGAGACAGCTCACTGATTAAAACACTGGCTGCTCTTCTGGAGGACCTGGGTTCAAGGCCCAGCACCCAGAGTTGGCTCATGACTATCTGCAACTCCAGCACCAGGAGACCCATTGCACTCCTCTGGCCTCTAAGGCACCAACAGATATGCAAGCAAGCAAAACATTCATAAATATTAAATAAATAATAAAACCAAAGTGGACAACTCCTGAAGAATGATATCCAAGGTTCTTTTCTGGCCACCACATTCAGACATACAATAGAAGAAAATAAATCTTTATGAGCACAAATTTGGACTGTCCCACTGAGCCCAGTGAAGTTTAGGGAGGGAGCACAAGGAATAGTTAGTTGTCACCCACTGGACTCACCCTGGGAACTAAGTCTAGTCATGTGCCGGGAGGGCCCCCACCACCACTTCCATTAGAACAGGGAGAGCTGGACCCAAGCAAAGGTATCTGTCAGAGACCCCATGGCATAGCAGCTAGTGACTTAAAAAGACAAAGTGGTCTATAGCCGAGGTGACTAGAAAACCTTGTGTGTGTGTATGCATGTGTGTGTGTATATATATACATATATATGAATGTGTTTTATATATAGGAATATATGTGTGTGTGTATATATATATATATATATTTTGTAGACCAAATCACAAGACTAGGTTTCCTCCACAGAGTGAAGGATGATTCAGTCAGCTTAGGTTTTAAAAACAATGATTTTTAAAAGGCAGCATTTTTCCCAGTTCTTAATTAAATCCCAGGTGTGGACCACTTGAAACAGAGCCTGGCATAAAATAATATATGTGTCCCTACTATTGTTGATATTGACACTTTAACATAAGGAAGGTCACCACATCCTGGAAACAGCCCTTGAGGATACATCAGAATATTCATTAAACTATTTGTTGCAGACAAGTGTGGCCCATTATCCCAGCACTTGGGAGGTGGAAGCAAGAGGATCATGAGTTCAAACACAGCCTTGGTTTCACAGTAAGTTTGAGGCCAGCCTGGGTATATGAAATCTTGGCTCAATGAAACAAAATAAAAAGTGTATGCTATAATCTTATAATATACCAAGGATTTTATGTGTTTGGGAATGCGGTACTCCTGACTGTAAAAATCAGAAACAAGAAGCCCCTATCCCCAGGTCACATGGCTAGTGGTAGCAGAACTGAAGCCATGTGCTGGGCTCTCACCCACCAATAAAATCCATCGTGACTTCGTAGGATCATTCTTTTTTCACTCTCTGATATATAAAGGTCATTTAGCATTTTCTTCTTGTATAAGACAGTACAGAAATGAGAGGGGCAGATGGTTTTCTGGCTCCCCAGGAAGAAGTAATCTCTCTTCTCTCTGGGTTTCCACAGGCCTCTGTAAATCTCTGCGGCAGCTCTTAGCATATTGTCCTTACAGCTGGAGCTGGGATTCAGACTCAAGCCAGTGAGTGTGGCAGCCTCCTCTCTACTAAGCCACCTTGCTGTACCTAACCTGAAAGGTGTGGCATAGGGAACTTGCTAGCTGGTGATGCTCTCACCTCTCAGAGGAGAGTGAGACCTCAGAGAAGCAGTGTACTCCAGAAAACAGAGAAGGCATCTGCAGTCACCATGCCAACATTCTAGTTCCTGGTCTGGTGCTGATACTGTGTAACCTGAGATGCTTTCAAAACCTTTCTGGGCCTCACTTTCCAATCTGTAAGACAGTATCAGTAGGATTTTGCTAAGAGAGGATGATTCTGAGTTCCCACCACAGTAAGAGTGCTAAACACATTTACTCTCAGTGTCCTGTTCTGGTTAAAACTAGCCTGTCTAAGCCCACAGAGTCAGAACACATGCTGGTGGGGGCCAGGATCTGGAAAGAGAGCATGGGATGGTGGCTATATGTGGGTATGTGGCTACCTTTGGGGATGATAAAAGTATTTGGGGACTATAGAGAGAAGCAGTGACTATATAACACTGGGAGTACATTGATTAATTTTACCGGGTCTGATCAGGAAACCTAACTGACTCAGTCAGTAAGGAATTTCCTAAGCAGGCAGGAAGATCTTTAGTTCACATCCCAGCATATGCATTTTTTTAAAAAAAAATCTGGACTGGCTCTAAAGCACACATAAAAGTAATATTATACAGACTGAGCAGGCTGTATTTATATATTTTGGAGTATATATGTGTGTGTGTGTATAACAGCAACTAATAAAAACATAGGCTATGAATTTGAAAGGGTGCAAGGAGGGGTAAATGGGAGGGTTTGGAGGGAGGAAAAGAAAGGGGTTAATAATGTAATTATATTATAATCTCAAAGAAAATCTAGGCACAGTGCACATCTGTGATCCCAGCCTGGGGAACTCAGAAACAATTCCTGGAACGTGCTGGCAGCCATAGAGGGCCATTTGGAAAGCTGAGGATTCAATGAGGGGCTCTGACTCAAAACCTAAGGTGGAAAGCAGCAAAGGAACAAGCTTGACTTTAACTTCAGCCTCCTCAATGTGTACAGGCCAACCCAAATGTACACACATATATTCACACACCCTCTATATGCACAATATAAATTAAAATAAAATTACAAATTTCATGTTATATGAATTTCACCTCAATGAAAAATATTCACTGAAACTGGCCAATTTGTGTTCCTATCTCTATTCTCAGTGCTTTAACCAAAATTCTGTATCAGCCTCTGTCCAGAGGTGATGAAAGTCACATCCTGACCACAAGTCTCACATGGTACTGAAGCCGGATAATAACATAACTTCAATCATGTATGTAAAGCACTCGGTACATAATAAATCCCACTGGCTACTCTGAGCATAGGCCTCCAAGGCAAACACCTTGGAAATAACCATCTCTACTTCCTCATGGAGGGACCTTTGCCACCAACATGAAAACTATGTCCTCCATCACAGTGATTATGTGTAAAAATTAAGGATGAGCCTGGTGCACTGGCACACACCTGTAACCCCAGAAGTCAGGAGGAAAAGGCAAGTAAAAAGGCCAACCTTATCTGCATAGCAAGTTCCTGGCAAACCCTGTCTCAAGGGTGTGTCTCTACACACACACACACACAACACACACACACACACACACACACACACGGATGGATGGATGGAGGTTTATCCAGGCTGGACCTGCTGGGATCTATCTGAGTCCTCAGTAAGTTATAGTTTCTCACCTTCAGCTCTTTTCAAATGATGAGTACAGTGGGTAGCAGATATGTCTCTTTATAAGGAGAATTCCATTCATCCTAGGGCTCCAGTGCCAACTTTAAATTCCCTGACATGAAAAGGCTTTTGATGAAAAACAGAGCAGAGGGAAGTTCTTGCAGGGTGGGAAACTTTTGGCTTTGTGTGAGTCAGACAGTAATGTCTACAGCATCTCTTCTGACCTGGGATAGGGTAGCTTTGATTAAAGAGACACGTGTCTACATTCCACCCTTCTACAATCTGATCAAATTGTAACAGAAGGAGAGAAGAAAAACCCACAAGGGTATTTGCAAGATCAAAATCAGAATGTCAACAAAAAAGGACAGAACCGTTATAAACGGGAGACCAAGTGCACCATCCTCAAATTATGATGAACTGAGCCAAAATGCCTAATGATTCATTTTGCATTGGCTACCCAACAGGCGTCTTCAGGAAGATGACGACAGTGGAAAAGCAAATCCTTCTGCAGCTGTCACTTTACCTAGACCTCCTGCTAGCATCAAAACTCCACAAGCAGCAGAATACAGCAATGTCTAGTACCAGCATATGTACAGCAGAGACTTTTGATTTGCCTACTACACGTCAGGACACAGGCTAGAAAGCTAGCGTATATCAGCTCACTGCATGCTCGAAATAACTGTGGGAAGTGGAACTCAATGGGTCTCTAAAATATACAAATCTACAAGTTTTCCAGTACTGCACCAAATGCTTGAGTTTAAACAGCTTGTAAGAAAGAAGGATTTATTTGGGCTTGTGGTTTTGGACAGGTTCATCCACAATCAGTTGGATGTGTTGCCTTAGAGTTAAGTGAGGGTTTCATCATTGTAGAGTAGAGAGAAGGGGGGTCCGTTCACCTGTGGCAGCCAGCTGGTAAAGAGAGAGAAGGGAGGTCAAACATCTCCTTCAAGAACACATCCCCACTAACATAGCTCAGTACCAATACATCAGACTCCCAAAAGGTACCATCACCTCCCAATAACACTGTGAGCTGGAGACCAGTAACTTTAATACACGACCTTTGAGGGTGTATTGAATCCCAACTGGAACATAGGAAATCAAGCTCAGAAGGCTGGTGTGTCTAGCATGTGTGAAGCCTTTAGAGACTCAAGCACTAAAAGGAGAAGGAGGGAGGGAGGGAGGGAGAGAGAGAGAGAGAGAGGGAGGAAGGGGAAAGAAAGAAAAGAAGAAGAAAAAAGACACAATCAAGGACTACACCAAAGGACATGTTAACACAAAATGTAGAAATCTCACAGAGACCCAACCTTAGAAAAAGAACTACAGGCAACTAAGGAATGCTGAGGGCAGGAGAAACAACAGTCTTCCCCAGGGAAGAACACATCAAATGGTTACACAATACCAACTTGTCATCCCTCAAAACATATACAAGTAAGATACGGATTGAGCAGGTTGTATTTATAAATTTAGGAGTGTATATGTGTGTGCATGCATGCATGTGTGCATGTGTGCGTGCATGCATGCGTGTGTGTGTGTGTGTGTGTGTGTGAACTCATGGGATAAGCTAAAGGTAGGGAAAAGAAGGCAGAAACGGTGTAATTTATATTTTAATTTCAAAAATAAGAGTAATATACTTAAAAAAAAGTAAAAGTAGAAAGTGATAGAGAAATAGATCCCTTGTTTTGTTGTACATATGTACCCATTCATACTCATACACATGTGAGGGTGATGACTTTCTCCCTGGCTGCCATGGGGAGCAGCTGGATCCATAAACACATGAGTGATGCTCTTTCTGGCTCAGCTGCATGGGTGTCCCATGTTTGATTGACCAAACTACAATGAATCTCAAACAATACCAAAGACCAGCAGAGCAAAATGGATCCAGTCATTCAAGAGTCCAAATAAGAACTCAGAGAAGTAAAGAACTTTAAATCATATTGGCTTAGCAGAAGCATCATAGAGGCAACTGATCAAACTTCAGTGTAGTCGATATCACTGCTCTCAAAAACTCCCAGTGAAGGAGGACTGGCCATGGTGCAGAGGACAATGTTACATGCTAAGGTGCACTGCTGAGCCACATATCTACGACCTACATCTGCTGAGCCACATCTGCAGAGCCACATCTGCAGACCCTGTACTTCAAGACTTCCCTAGGTTTCCTATAGCATCCAATACAGTGTAAATGCTGCAAAACTTGTATTATCCTATATTGCTTAAGAAATAGTAACCAGGGACTAAGCCTGCAGGCAGCAAGCTAGCCC
>LOJH01055268.1:0-11895 GCA_001685095.1 Ellobius talpinus | reverse complement strand
ATATAATATATAATATATAATATATAATATATAATATATAATATATAATATATAATATATATATATTATTTATATATATAACTGAAGACTCTGCAGAACATATGAGATTGCAGGCAAATAAAATTCTGTTCAAATAGTCATTAACTTCAATATTTAGTGACATATAGGAGTGTACATTATTAGAGAGTATAGATTTTTGCCTTAAAATCACATCTATATGATTCATTCTGTGAACTTCCTCTGAATTCAGAAACTCAGAATACTGAATAAAAAATGTTTGAATAGAAAAAGGGTATGCCCTGAGGTGATGTAAGCCACCTTAATTATCATAGGCATTCTGAGCTGGTTCTGTTTTCTGCTATTCAAGTCTTCAGCTATGTCTCTTCAGAAGAAATTATTTTGTTAAGGTGGCACCAGACAAACTGAACCCTGTTCCAACGAAACCTCTGAGGTCTAGCTTTCTTAGTGACCTATATTTGCTTCAAGACTATCTTCCACCACCTACCATTACTTCTGGGCTTGTCCCTGATGTGTTTGGGTACCATACTTCATCCTCCCCAAGAAAAATTTTCTGAGCATGCTAAGAGGACAGATAGCTAATCTAATTAACTAAGATGTGCTAATGTGGTCACTGGAGAGAATGAAGCACACTGTTAAAGATTTTAAGTATGTCTTTTGAAGCAAATTTTCCTGCTTATGTTACCTAAGCAAGTTTAGAATACTGAGCTTTTTCAAAGCAGGGACAAAAAAATAAAGAGAAGAATTTCCTGGGTCAGAGAAATATCATTAGTCTAAAATTTCATAAATTCAGGAACTTTACATTTAACTCATAAGATTAGTCTTAAAGAGAGCAGAGTGGAATGGGGTGGTTTCTATATCTTGTGATGGAAGAGAGGCCAGATAGAGAGGAGTAAGCTATAGATCTCAAGTAGGATTAGTGGTGACACCACTGAGACTGATAAATCACCCTGATTCTTAGAGAATTAAAAAATACCATGACTACATCTGCATAAACACCCATTCATTCATAAGCCAAAAGGGAAGGTTGATTGCAAAATCACTAAGAACTGTATTTAGAATTTTGAAATTTTTAACAATCATTCTTATGGTTTTATAGAGATATTCAAAATAAACTAAAAGCATCCAAATTATACAAGTAGAAATATTTGACTTTGTCTACATATATAAAACCATCACTACAAACAATATAATGAACAAATGACTGAGAGATGATCCAATGGTTTAGAGTATTTCTGCTCTTGTAGATTACCTGGGTTTAACCCTCAGCATCCACATGAAGTGTCACAACCATTTTTATCCTCAGATTCTGGGAATTTTATGTCTTACTTTGGCCTCTTAAGCACCAAACACATGCAGTATACATACATTCATGTAAACAAAATACTTATACAAATAAAATGATACAATATATATTTTTAAAAGATGAAGAAAATGCATCATTAATAAAACTATCCACTTTTTTTTCTTATAATCTCTCTTGCCCTCCTTCCATATTCACGGCTCACCATTGATCTGATTTTTTGTTATTACAGATTAGCAAAAATTCCCTGGATTGCAAAATAAATGGTTTCATGGAGTATGTCCTCTCCTTTGACTTCTAATCTAGTTGTAGTCACTTGAGAGAATTCAGAATGATTAACTTCCCTTCTGCTGTGGTTTTAGCTACTAAATAGTATTCATCTGTGTGAATGAATGCTGTCCTTTCACATATTGAAAAACATTTTTTGATAACAACTGAGACTGATATAAGTGTTCACATACAGGCCCTTATTGGGATATATGTTTTCTTTTGAGAAGTAACTAGGAGTGGAATAATTGGTTCAATGTTAAGTGTAGTTATAACATTTTTATTTAAAGAGTCTGTGGAACCACGTGTAATGGAGTAGTTATTAGGCTCCAATAAGTTATGTCTACATTTGTTAATATAGCAGTATTTGGAAAAGGATTCCCTACCTGTAATATTAAGCCAAGATTGGATCTTTTTATTTCATCCAGATAATCCCTAAGTCTAAAGACAATTGTCTTTGTGAGAAACAGAAGACATCGGAACAGATGAGAAGGCTGTGTGAACACAGTGCAGAGATTACAGTTGTACTGTCACCAGTCAAGAATGCCTGGAGCCGCCAGATACTAGAAGAAACAAGAAAGGATTTCCTCCACTAGATTCTTACTGTAGAGCTGTAGCTACTGACATCTTGATTAAAATGTCTTGCTTTTAAAATTATTAAGAAATAAATTTCTGTGTTGATATTAAAGTGGCTGAGTTTATAATTTTATTTCAGAAAATCTGAAAATCTAATAAATATTGTTTTACAAAGCAATTGTAATAACATTTTATATTACCAGTATAAATGTGTTAAGGGACCAATTACTCTGAATTCTCACCAATATTTGGTATGGCTTAAATTATAAATGCTTTACATTTTAATTATTCTACAGTGGCATCAAGTTGTGGTTTGAATTGCATTTTCATAATGAACAAGTAAGTATAGTGAGCAGCTCTTGAATAGCTTTTTATAATGGACATATTTGGCCTGCACATATTTGTTTTTGGCAAAGTGCTGGTTAAAATGTTTTGTCTCAGGCAGTTTTTTGTTTTATTATCAAATTATAAGAATTGTATATATATATATATATATATATATATATACACACACACACACATGGAAGTCTTTGGTTGGACGTATGCTTTCTAAATATTTTCTGTGAATCTGTGGTTCATGTTTTCATTTATTTAACAGTGTTTTTGTTTATTGTTTTCTGAGACAGGATTTCTCTGCATAACAATCTTGGCTGTCCTGAAACTCACTATGTAGATCAGGCAGGCCTTGAACTCACAGAGACCCACCTGCTTCTGCCTCCCATGTTATGGGATAAAAGGCATGCACTACCACCACCCAGTTTTAACAGTATATTTTTTAAGTTTTAAAGAATTTGCTGAAGTTGACTATGCTGTTTTGTAGTGTGTGCTTTCTATATGCCTGTTTAAACACAGTCAAAATTACAGCAAGAGTTTAAAACTGAGGATCTAAATTACAGCACGAGTTTAAAACTGAGGATCTAAATTACAGCAAGAGTTTAAAACTGAGGATGGCCTTTGAGAATATGAGTGCTCCATTGTTTTCTCATTGTTTCTTGAAAAGAGGATGTATTCCCCCATTGAATATCTTTGGCATTGTGAACAAAAATCAATTTAATATATTTGTATGGATCTCCTTAGGGACACTAAATTCTATTACACTGATTTACAAATCTGTTTATCTTTAAGTTAATACTATACTGCTTTAATTACTGTATATTTGTGTTAGATGAAAAAACATTAGTTGGTCTTTCAAAATTTTTATTTATTATCCAAATTGGATATTCTGTTCTATCTTCTTCATATTGTCAATAAACATGAGAGAGTGACTAGAATTTCAACAAACATTGTGTATAATTTACAAATAAGTATGAGGAGAAAATACATGCTAATGAAATTGTCTTACAACTTATGAAAACAATATGTTTTACAGAAATCACCCTTCTAAAACTTTCAAGTTCTTGCTGTCGTCAGCAAGATTTTGCTTTCTTTTTCAATTTATTCCTAAGAATTTAGCAGTTTAGATGATGCAAGAAGTAATATCTTGACTTTTTATTTTGTAAGTCCTCCTGGGTAAAATATAGACTTGAAAATGATTTTTATATTGGTCCTGTATTATGTTACCTTGCTAAATCTGCCCATTAGCTCTTGTATCATTCTTATAGATTTCCTGTTTTCCACATAAGTGATCATGCCATGTGCAAGCAATGACATTTAAACCTTTTCTTTTCCTTTATGATTCCTTTTTTCCATTTCATCAGAACATTGGTGAAGACTTCCAGGAAAATACTAAATAAATATGGTGAAAGACACAATGTTGTCTTGCCACACCTGTCATCCCTGATGGTACATTCTGGCCTTTGTTCATCTTGTAAGATTTTTAAATTTTGTCTTTCATTTTCTGTTTTTAGAGTTTCTACTCTTATCTTCAATTTATTAATATTTTCTTTGTATTTTAAAGAGACTTGATCATCATGATTTTAATGATCAAGTCTCTTTAAAATTTAGATGTTAAGTATTTCATATCTGTAGTTTTATTGTGCATCATTTTCATAAAAAAATATTCCCTTATCTACTGTGCTTATGTTTCCTCTACCTTCTTGGGTGTACCAATATATTAGATATTTTTATGTCTTGTTTACTAGGTATTTAGTTTCCTTTGTTTATTTTGGTTTTCTTTTCCCACTCATTAGTTGTTTTTACCATCTAGGGTCATGTTTTTCTTCTTTACATCCTTGGTACTTTTTCACTGGGTGGTTGGTGTTGTGACTGAGTCATTGCTCACTGGTACTTAATATTTTTGGTCTTTCTTTAAAGCTTATATCTTTATTTGAGGAAGTAAGTAAATTACTTTGCAAAAACTTGATGCTTGTATGTTACATATATATCTGTGATGAACCACATCTACACTAGGCATTGGCTTAGGACAAACTTAGTAACACTGCTGGAAAAATAAACAACTTTACAGTTCCCATATGGCTTCATGGAAACAAACTTCCATTTTTTTCTGCAAATTGTCTTCAAATCTTTGTCTTTTTGAATAGCTCTTTGCTCTACAATATTCTATCTTATGAATTCTAGCTACTTTGAAATTTATGAATGCTAAATTTCATTTCAATTTATGGACAATATATTATACTCTCTTTGTATTTCCCACCCTATTGCTCAGCCAAAACTTTTCCAAACCATTTGGAACAATCATAGGAATTTTTTAATAAAAGATTGTTTTTACAATTAAATATTCTTTACTCTTTTTTGTAATGCCTATAAACCATTGTGTCTTTGTTAAGTATTATTTAAGCCTTGTTTTAAATTTTTAGTGAAATAGGTTAGGTCTGTTCCCTTATAGTCTATAATAGAAGTTCAAATCTAGTTAAATGTACTGACATGTCATAAAAGAAAATAAAGTACAAAAATTCACTTCAGATTTTATTTAATGCTACCATTTTTAAAACATATATATGTAAAGTTAACAAAAATATCCTTCAAGTTTCCAAAATCCTTCAAATTCTAGTCATATTCTTCTGCATTTTTATTGAAGGCAGAATAAATCTTATAAAAATTTTGCTTACTAAATCTCAAAGTGAAATTGCTTCTTCTCTATTCATAGTGGTAATTATGCTTCTATTTGTTTCCTTAGTGTTCAGAGTAATCATTTCTTTGGAACTCTCTCAAAATTCTGCTTTCTGTAAATGTGACATGGTAAATTGTAGCTACTCTAGTAAATCATTTTTTTATTGATTTGTATCCCTTCTTACCATTATTGACTAAAATTGAATGCTTATGCCTTCTTTATTCAAGTACATATATTAAAATTTTGTTTAAATCTGTTTCTACACACACAAACACACACACACACACACACACAAAGTCACCCAATTTAAACAGCAAAAGAAACAGAATGATCTTAGCATAACTGTCTGAAGAATGTAACTTATCTGAATCACCATAATAGTTTAAAATGATTGAGGCAGCTTTCTTAATTAGGGTTTCTGTCACTATGATGAAACATCATTACCAAAAGCAAAATGTGTAGGAAATGGTTTCTTTCAACTTACAGTTTGTTTGCCATCATCCAGGAAAGTCAGGCCAGGAACACAGGCCATGAACTTGGATTCAGGAACTGATACATAGATTATGAAGGAATGTTGTGCACTGGCTTATTCCCCCTAGATGGATAAATTTGTTCATAAATGCTCTAAAATGACTTACTTAGGGGTAGTCCTACCCATAATTGGCTAGGGTCTTTTATAACAATTATTAGTCAAGAAGATGCTACACAGGCTTGGCTTACAGGCAAATATTTTCTTCTCTCATATGACTCTAGCTTATGTCAAGTTCAAATAAAACCTAGCCAGAACAATCGACTACTTGTCAATTTATACACAAACACATCACAGTTTAATCACATCCTTTCCTTTCTCATTTGTCCTCAACATGGCATATCACAACAGCAAAACATTCTAATATTTAAAAATTCACAGTCTAAAAATTCAAGTAATTTAAACTTTCATCCACTTATAAATGTCATCTTTAATGTTCAAAATTTTTTCTAAAATATCTAACATTTCCCTAAAAAATCAAAATCCTCCTGTGGATTCATATAAAAGTTTAAAAAAAAACTACTTTATTATTTCAAGAGGGATGAACTAGGGAAGAGTTACATCCAATGATGCAAACACCAAAATACGACAGTGTAAAGTCTCATATATAACTCAGCTGTGTGCTGACCCTGAGGAAATACTTCTGAAAAGATTTTGCTTCATGACTGTGTGTCTCTTCTTAATTAGCACTAATTTCTCAGCTTCAGCTAACCAGTATCAATTGTCCCAGAAAAGCAAAGGTTTCATCTTAGCATTTTGTTAGTTACAGCCAATTCCTCAGCCCAAGTTGAGCAGACCCACGAATCCTTAATCCAGAAGATCTAATGACCGTGATAGAGTCTTTACTTCCCATTGAAACCTCCCTCAGCATCCATTAGTAGCCCATAGTTCAGGAGGAAGGGATAGTCATGTGATTTCTTCCTGATCTCCTAGGGACTGCTGAGAAGTTCAATCTTGCTCATGCAGCTGCTGCTACTATGAGAACATGATTTTATTGGCTATGTCATGTCAAGAAGACAGAATTTCATTTCTCTACTTCCTATCTTCCCATTCTATTTTACCCTCTTGTATGTTGCTCCCTAAACTTGAGATACATCTTTGTATTTGTCGGTGTTCATTGAGAAGAAACGTCCATCTAGTTTAGACAGAGTAGTAGCATTTGTCTTTAAGTATAAATCTACATACGTAGAAGGAAATATGGTATTATGTCCATTTAGGTAAACAACAGTATCAATTTCTCCCTAGACCATAAGAATTTCTTAGTTATGAGTTCATAGCTGTATTTATAATACAAGGCAAGAATTCTGTCATGTGGAACAGGCCTCAGAAACAATCATAAAGTACTTGCTTATTTTCATAACAGTTGCCACTATTGCTAAAAAGGAAAAGGTTTACTTTACCTGGTAGGTTTGCATTGTAATTTAAATGACTCTCAGCTTGGTAAGATTATTAATGACTTCTTCCCTACTGCAACCTGCACTGAACGTCCTGGCATGGTGCAACCAGGCCAACAGGGAGAATGTTTCCAATCCAGTTCCAAATGGATTTGGTAAGCCAACTCAAAATTATGGGACATAAAAGGGTCATAGCATGCATGCCTAAATAATGTTACAGCTACTAGCTCTTGGTTATTAAACAAAATTCCCTACGTCAAGTACGGAATACTTCCTCATCAGCTGTTTATCAAGAACATGCCAAAGACTCTCAGAATAACAAAGGATCTTTCCATTCATCTTGATTACCTGCCAGAACCAGTTAATAGCATATTTTTCCTAAAAACACCACAAACCTTGGGTACAGTATATATAGATATCAAAGTAAAACTGAGATGCAAATGAATTGATATCCTTTCCAGAATTTTATTTTCCTTCTTCTGGACAATGATTTCTTCCAGTTTCAGTGTTTGCATACTGATGTTAATTCTGTCTGAACCTATTAGCTACTTTCAATCATTTTGAGCCATTTTGAATTTAGCACTTATCAGAATGATGAAATCGTGAATATTAAATGACAGTTAATTAAATGTTGCTTTATATTATCTTTTATTTGTGATTTGTGACAAAGATATCTTATGTAGAAAATAATTTCAGTTTCTGCTTTATGTGTTTCCAAATGTTTTATTTCTGACCTACCATGTTCCCCAAAGGAAAGATTTTTGAAGCTGAGCATAAATCTTGAATTTGATGGCAGAGACTAGGAGGCAGCTTTCTGTCAACTTGGCCCTAATGTTTCCAGTTTCATAAATGTGCAACCCTTTATGTTCAACTGGGACTCCATGAATGCCACTTTATAGTGACATTTTCCAAAGTTAAAGAGCATGTCCATATGGGGAATGGAATTAAAATATGTACTGGCAAGTAGTGAATCATTCTGATGTTGATGTTCTACATTTCAATGTGTTTTTAAAATAATTGCTTACTCATATATTTATACTGCTTGATCAGAAAATAATAAATTAGAAATAATTAAATATTTAGCTAAAGTTGTTTTCCTTTTTGCATTAAGGACATTTATTTAGTTCTATACAATTGAAATCAAAAATCTGCACATTGAATTTCATCTAAAAAGCCCACACGTTATATTTACATTATTGTTATTTCTCTTGACAATGGATTCTTCCATTGTATTTCCTGATAATTAAATACAAAATATTTAGCAGATTATGTGAAAATTTATGCTCATATAATTTTTACACATGTATCTGTGCTTTTTGCTTTTATTTTCTACCTGAAAATGTGTAAAATGTCATTACAGATCAACATTAACAGCTAAAGTTTTCTACCAATTTTTGTGCTATAGAATGCTAATTTTGAGCTACAATGAAATAAATGTTGTCCTTTTTATTCCAGTAGAGAAAAAACTCAAATACACTAATTACACAGACACAAAGACATAACCAAGCACCTTAATGCTTATAGAGACATCATTTCATGTATATATACATATTCACAATTGTTTTTTCTTTAAGGTTCCAGATTTATTTCCTGTTTTCTTTTTATGTGCACTGTACTAGTGAGTTCTATGTTTACGATCACCTGTCTATAATCTCATCTTGTTTCTCTCTCTCTCTCTCTCACACACACACACACACAAACACTTCCACTCCACCTTCCACCTTATGAAAGGGTTATACGTTTTCTGTCGAGGGCTGTTTTATACAGTGGTCTTTTTGGGAGTGGAGGTGGTAGAGTTTGAATAAATAGAAATAGTGGTGGGTATCGGACTGTGGTTTGCCTGTCAGATAGTAATAACACATTCACTACACTGAAGTGTAATGAGCTTAGCAATTCTGGGAGAAAGATAAGGGAAGGAAACTTGAAAGCTTACAGCAGAAGGGATGGAACCAGCCTTTTATCTTTTCTGACTGTGTTTCATTGGATTGCACTGAACTATGGAAATAAATTGTAATCATGGTTATAATGCAGGAGCATACCATATAGTTGAGATCATGGATCAATGGGACAAATCCATCTTTCTTCCACTTCTTACTCAGTTCATAAACAAAACCAGCTTTCACATCTTTAATAACCATATAATGACATAAAGTTTTGATAAAATTCAATTATGATTCAAAATAAATTATTGTGTTAGCCACACTCACACATTCATTTTCAATGGATTACTTTGTCCTATAGCAGCAGTGTTCAGTATATATACATATATATATGTGTGTGTATGACATTCCATTATTTCTTGATAATAACATACACAACATAATGCAATTTTCAGCATCTTGAATATCACATGCATGATGTATTTGTGAGAAAATATATGTGAAGATAAAACATACAAAATCTTATTATGTATCAGTATCAACAAATGGATTTTTAATAAATTGTAAAAATGAGGAACTTTGATCTCTAAATGAGATGTTTTCCTTACACATAAGTGGTTCCATTCTTATCATTTAATGTGGTGTGAAAACATCTTCAGTTACATTTTAGATTTTTCATTACATTTGGAGTATGTTTATTTTCTTTTCAGTGTAAGTGCATCCATAATATTCTGTTTTGAATTTCAGTATATGAAACCTAAAATATGTACCTTCTGGCCTTTTATGGATGATGCATACCATCTTCCTTCACAGACTACTAGAGAATTTGTTGGAGAAAAGAGTGCAAAAATATTGAAAGTATTCTTATAGCTAGAGAGTCACAAGTAGAGAACAAGTGTTTGTTTTAGGTTGCCTTTTTATTGTATCACTGAAATAAAAAGTAATATGTTTTATATGTTTCAAATAACAACTCAAGTTTTTTTTCTGATTTTTAAACAATAAGAAAAATGAGATATGGGATTGAAATATATGTCATTAAAAAGCTGAAACTGATTGTACATAAAACCTTCAGCAGGAATATCTCAAAAACAATAACAACATAAAAATAGAGAGAAACAAAGAAAGCCAGACCAAGTTTAACTTCAATATCGGTATAAAGAAATTTGACTTACTTTTTTATAATTCTTCAGTGTCTGCCTATGCTGATATTAGGTGTTAAATTAGATTCTTAAACAGCATTATAGAAATAAAGTGTATAAAAAGCACCTTATCCTTTGAGGTTTGGTAACAAGAAGAGATGTAGGAGTAAAATAGGCCTATGAAGAAGTCATAAAGAGATCACATATGAGATGACATAGTTTATACTGTCAAATCAAAGACGGATCAGCACTATCTCCATCGGCTACCTATAAATTACAGTTTAGCTATAAAGATAGACTCAACATTTCACTCATTTTTACTGAACAGTTATATGACTAGGACTGTCCTGGGTACAAAGGACAAGTGGATGACATGCCCCATGCCATTAATGATCATGGACTATGATTTAACTACTCCGTAATTATTTGTAGAAATATGCTAGCTGACATATAGAAAGTGCTATATGGTTACATTATATGCTCTTTTCTTCTTGTGGTTGTTAAGAGAAGGAAGGATGGAAGTGAGCATACAAGTGCTTCTTTCACATAGGGAAGGACCGAGAAACATTTCCTTTGTTTTCCTTACTATGAGTGAAATGTAGTATTTTTTCCATTGGCACAACAGATATTTTCAGAATAGAAAAATTCAAATGACAAAATAAAGTTACACCTATTTAAAAATCTTCTCTCTATAAATATTTCTCTTTCTAGAAATATCAAACTTTACTGTGCTTCTTTAGATCAGCTATTATTCATTTTAAACATTTAAATATTTTAAACCTCAATCTACTGTCCAATATAGTCTTTTGATTGGAAACGGTGGTATTTGTTAGGTTTGTGGTCCTATTTAATTAGTTAAGAATGCAGAGGCCCATGCAATTGAATTCAGGTACTTCAAGGAAGAGTTTAATATAAATAGAGATGCTTATCCCTGAGGACCAAAGTCTTGTTCCTCTGCTGGTGTTAACCACACCCCTTTGAATAACCTTAGAATTGTTAACTTGTTCTTGGAAGTACTCTAAATGGCATACACCATCTGGACAGGGCAAATCAATTTCAATGAAACAAATTTGAAAATGTGTTTCAACTTAGTGGCACTGTTTTCTATGTGAAATTTCCTCTTGCTAATGAGACCATCCAGACATTAGGTAAATTCACATGTGAATGCCGATTTGTGGATGTCTTTCCCCTAGATTTTGAGAACATAGGAGAGAAAAGCTACTAGAAACTTGAGTTCATGACTTTAAATGAATCTAAAAAGACCTTGGGTGTAGAGAGGAAAGTGACACTGACAAACAGGTCCAGGTAACAATGGGAGAATGGGCCTCAAGTTATCAAAAAGTTCTATGGAGCCTTTACCATTACATACAGACATGAAACGGATGACGTGTTTGTCTCTGTAATCCCGAAGTATCCAGTTAATCTTCTGACAGAAGGCTTTCTGCCAGTTCTAAGAGAAAAAAAAAAGTAAATGAAGGAAATTAAAATGTAAGTAGTACCACATCCTGAAATCAAGACCAAAAGCTGACAGTGGATGCAGGCATAAAATAGAAGTATCTGAAAACATTCACAGTGTGTGCCTTATTATGAAAAACAAGTATCATTTACTTATAATGAATTCAATAATTTAGTTAATTTATTGTTGTCGAAAGCCCAATGAGTATCTAGGTAGGGGACAACTTCTCCAAACATTCATTTTGAGTTACTAGTTATTTTGTATCTCAATTTTATACAAATTTTTTTCTTTGCAATTAGCCTATTCCCATTAGCATATGCATA
>LOJH01055266.1:0-10482 GCA_001685095.1 Ellobius talpinus | reverse complement strand
TATCTCCATACCCCTGGATTCTAACTTCTAAAGTTCACTATGTCTTCCAAAACTATAACTATCCCTAGGATACCTCACTAAATGGTTCCACAGTATCGGCTCCTCTCCCTCCTCCCCCAACCCCTCCTCCCAGGCCATATCCCTTTGTCATACCTCCAAAGATTTCTGTTTCACCTGTTACAGCAGAGCCTGGCGCAGCCCTGGCAGTGCCTGCTGTAGGCGAGGCTCTGGTACCTGAGTTCTCTGTAGATAAAACTATTTCAGGCTTGCCCACTGCAGTCAAATTTGGACCACCCCTACCACTTCCCGAACCCAAAGCTCCCGCAGCTGAGCCTGTGCCAGCCCAATTTGCTGCTCCTGAACCTGCTGCAGCCCAGTTTGCTCCTGAACCTATTGGGGTAGCTGAGCCGGCTGCAGGCCACCCAATGGCACCGGAACCTGCTACACTACCATCTGTGGCTGCAGCCCAGCTTATACCAGCAGAACCCACTCCAGGCCAGTCTGCTGAAAACAAAGCTGCCTCAGGAGAGCCTGCGGTAGCCCAGGATATACCGGTTGAGCCTGTTGTAGGTCCGGCTGCTGAAGTCAGGCCTCCTGCCCTTGAGCCTGCTGGAGGCCTACTTCCTCCGGCTGAACTTATTGTGAGCCAGTCTGCTGTGGGAAAACCTATTACACCTGAGTCTACTGAAGTGAAACTCGAGGGAGCGGAGCCTGTGGAGACCAAATCTGGTAGCCAAGAACCTCTGCCTTTTGTTTTGTACCAGGTGGGTTACCTCCGTTACCGCTGAGTGCGTGGGGCTTGTAGAAGGGAAGACACAACTTCTGTACAAGAAACACACCTGTTCCAGGATTAGGAGCTGCTGTTTTAGTAGGCAGTCAATAAATAAATATTGAAAGTGTATAAGGAATTTCCATATACCCATGAAAAAATTTCAGAATTCGAATATTTGAATATATCTACTAGAAAGCACCCCAATGCCTGTTTCCTCTCACATTTTCTCATATTTCACATCTTTGATAAACTTTCTGTTAGATGAAAATGATGAACTGGTGCCAGAGAGATACCTCAGTGGTTAAGAACACTTATTCTTGTAGAAGACCCAGGTTCAATTCCCAGCACCCACAAGGAAGCTCTCATCCTTCTGTAACTCTAGTTCCATGGGACCCAGCATCCTTTTCGGGCCTCCACATGCCCCAGGCACATATAAAAGTTTTAAACTCATTAGCTGGGCAAATTTACTTTACTTGTCATATTATAGGAAGAATTAATATTTTCCCATGTACTATGCACAGATAATACACACACGCGCATGTGTGCACAAACACTCAACATTAACCTATAATGTGCAACCCCTGGACTCTGTGCAGAGAATATGCAAAAATAATTACTGGTCCCCCTTTTCTGCTTCCTGTGAAGAATAACTATTCTTCACAACACAATGTTCAAATCATGAGAAACTTCTTCCTCAAAATTGTCTCGGTTTTCAGATAGGGTCTTATTAACCGAGGCTAGCCTAGAACTCACAGAGGCACACCTCCTGAGTGCTAAGAATAAAGCCGTGCACCACCACACCCAGCTCCTTTACCGTAATGTGAAGCACATGTTTTGTTTCAGACAAGAGAGGGAATCCACTTTATGTTACTCATCATGTCTGGAAGCAGATTTCTCTTGACCTTTTATAAAACATCTCAGAATTGCTCAATTATTTGGGAAAGTAAGCCCTTGTGCTACCAAATAGAGTATATTTTAATTATAAATAAAAATATCCTTTTCCTTTTAGGTAGAGAAGTGAGATTTCCTGGAAAAGAGAGTACTATTCATTGTATCTGTAAGTCATTCGTACCAATGAGATATTGGTGTTGTAGGTGAACTATGCCACATCTCCTCTCCTGAAACTATCTTTAGATATGTGCGTGTGTGTGTATACATGTAAATATATATGCATATATGCAAGTATATATTATATTATAATATATATTACAACATGGAAGTGAGAAAGTGAGGTGCAATCACTGGTTACCTGTGTCCCAGAAGTTAAGACATGATGAATTTATGTACTATGTGAATTTTTCAGGCTGTTTTGAGAATAGGAGGTTCTTCAAACTGATCCAAATTGATTATGACCTAACTATTCTGTATAATAGTCATCAGTTTAGGAACAAGCTTCAATAAATGGCATGGAGACTAAACTCTAGAGCAATGTTGCCCGTTAAGGACCAGTGGGCAATTCTGTATGTTGTCTACCAGCTTGCATCCTTACCCAGTTTCAAGTTCTCTATCTCACCTCAATCACTGCCCTAAGAATGAAGGTCCTGGCAAAAATGCTCACTTGAGCATCTCCTCTCTTCATATTCACAATGAGCAAAATAAATAAAATGATTAAACTATTTCCAAGCCCTGTTCCTCTGTCCTACTGCAAAGCTACTACAAGGTTATGATTAAAAATGTTTACTGTACAAATAAATGGTGAGGCATTATTTTGACTGTCAAGCAGATCAAAATTCTAAAAACTGAGGTGCCATCAGTGCCTAAAGTTACACTGAAAATCAAATGCGATAGTAGCTAGGACTTTAAGTGATACACCTTAACAATAGTCATTTCCAATGACATTAAACATTTTCAGTTTTTACTTCAACCTTGAATACTGCTAAATTATTTGGCACTGTTTATTTTACTAGAATTTAAGATGAGAGACTTATTAGTGAATAAAATCCAATATTAGATGCACTTAACAATTTCACACTTTCACAGACATGTGTTTCAAGTTTATTACGTGTAAGATACTCAATGAGAAACAGGCAAAGAGGAAAATGTTGCCTTTCTGAAAGGCATTAAATTAAAATGGAGAAAGAATTTTCCTTTAAATTATTCAATACCAAAAGACAGTATTGATCTAATTCAACAGCCACTCAAGCCCATGATTTTTGATACCTATATACGTGTTCAAAAAAACTGTTACATTGCATTTTAGTTCAACTATTTATTAATTCCTATAGAAATATATAATTGTAAGAATGCTGCATCTGTAAGAAAGCAGAAGAAATCTTTACTTCTTTTAAGCATGTATTATGACATGAATTTTTAGATGACGAGTCTATATAGTTTATCATAGCAAACTCATAAGAAAAATAATCTTGCTTTATCTGTAAGAAATTTGAAAATTTGTTATCCAAAACTGATGGTATTTTATTTTTTACAGATGCTGATGAACAAATCAAAGAAATCTGAATGTTCTTTCTTTTCTCGCCAAATCATTTACTGTGTGTTATTAAAGCTAGCAGTCTCTCCATATTGATTGGCTTGTGCTGGATTTCCTTAGACCAGATAACAAAATTAAGTTGATGGAATGATTTACTTTCACATCAAATTATAAAATATATGCATACACATAGGTATGGCTAAAGAAATTTAAACAATTTAAATATGTGCTAATAGTAAGTACATTTTTTAAACAGTCTCTAGAATATAAAACAAATATGTTACGTTATTGTCTTTTGTGTCTAAATACTTGCCCCTAGAAATCATTTGACCATTTCTGCACCCACCATTTCCTTTGCTTCAAAATGTCAGCACTTTTTCTGAATAATGCATTTACTACCTACTTACATACAGTGCACTTCTGAGTCTCAAGAGCCGTTGCATGTTCCTTACAAATAGATATTGTTCTATTTTAAAGGCAATGACTTGCCAACTATGAAATAGCTACAAAGTGTTCACAGCAAGATGAAGAAGCATACCAAGAGTACATGGACTTAGAACGCCACCGCAAAGGGAAGGTGGGATCAACCAATGTGCTCTTGAACAGCAATTTGAGTCTTCTGGCTCTTGCAACAAATTACCACAAAATTCAGTTTGAAATAAGAAAAAACATCTATTTTCTCCTGCCATGAAGGTCAGAAGTTTGAAATTAAGTTTACTAAGTTGAAATTAGTGGGTTGACTATATGCTCCGCAGTTGGCCCCGAGGAAGTTTCTTCCAGTCCCTCCTCACACTGTCCTTTTTTTTTTTTTAACTTCAGCCCACCTTTGCTTCTTTGATACACAGTTACATGAACCCAGGGGAATAAAATGGAGCAGAGAAGCACGAGGTTGGTGAACAGACAACAAATATCAGCATGTCTGACCTTATTAGTGAAAAATCTACCCAATTCAGTCTTCCCCCTCCTAATATAATAGTCACTTTCTTGCCATATCAGAAAAAAAATCAAATCAAGATCTTACCCTTAACTGCATCAGAATGGAACTTGCCCTGCTCTGTAACATCGCAAAAAATAGAAAAGTTACCTGTACCCTAAATGGTGATCCCATGATAAGCCTGAGACAGGATAACTAAAATATTCCCAATTAGAAAGTTACCACCATGGCAGCATTCCAAAGGGAAATGGAGAAGCCAAGGTAGAGAAAAGTGAATGATTTTCCTCTCTGCTAAGACATGCTAGAGCCTTGCTTTTCTCCAGTAATACAGGAAGTGGCTTTTCAATCCTTGTACTGTCAAAGTCCAGCTCCTGCTTGGAAACCTGGAACCTCAGGACGAATTGTGTAGATTCTAGAATGATTAATACCACCTGAGGGAGGCTGGCATCAATAAAGAGTGCTCAGATGGTATTGATATTCGGTTCAAAGCCCAAAAGTTCTGGAGAGAAAGCTGCAGTTACATGGTCAGGAATTAATGTATTGTGGACTAGAAATGGATGGAGAAGGCGTACATTAAAGACAGTCACTCCCCAGAAGGCAACTATTTAAGGTGATGGAAAAATGTCAGTTTACTGGATAGTGGTAATCTTTTTACTCTATGTGTATCCATGTATTTATGTAGATGTATATTACATACATGCATATATATTATATCAAACACCATTAAACACTTTGAAAATAGACGTTTTTGTCAGTCAGACCCCAAAAGTGCAAAAAAGGAAGAAGAAAACAGAATATCTCAATCAACGAATTAGTATTGTCAACTGTAATTAAATGTAAAGCCTATCTCTTTACAGGAGTTAATTATCTGATGACACAAATACTCAATGGAGCCTTTTGTGTTTGGTCTGAGGATTTCTTTGACAACCTATTTTAATAACAAAAGTCTTCAGAAGGCTGATCAGCTTCCTTTCAGGTAAGTCTGATGTGACGATAAGCGCAATAACTCTATAATAACTTCCTATCACGACATATTGCTCCCCTGCTTCACTAGGAACTCCAGTGAAGTCTTCATGGGGCAGGGGGCATTAGTGAGAATATAACTCCCCTCACAAGATCTTTTCCACAAGTCACTTTACTAAACTAAAATCATGTATTTGATCCTCAGCGTGTAATGTGTTAGGCAGCATTTTGCTCATTGTTTGGGGGTGAATAAGAAGACAGTTTCTCAGTTCTCTTAAGGTCCAAGCCTTTGATGTTCAGACTCCTCGCACCCACATCTAAACGGGGGATCTCCTGAGTTAGCTCGTGATCCCATCTTATCCCAGGCAGCTAGAATAATTTACATCCTCTAAAGTACATTCATGGCTGAGAAGTAGTTTGTACAGTTGAAAAGATGAAGCTAGCCTAATGGCCCACACCATATCATACCAGAACTGGGAAGGCAGATGCAGGAAGAGCCTGCCTCTGAGGCCAACCTGGGCTACAAAAGAACCCATGACTACCAAGAAAAGCATGGCTGAGATGGGGGGGTGATTGGACAAACAACTTGACAAAGATGAGACAAAAATCAGATCAAATTTCTAGAAAAATATATTATGACTTGAAGTAAAATAAGGAATATTCTATGAAGATAGATTTTGCTCAGAAATCTTAACTTTAAAAATATTTTATGTGTGGATGTTTGCCTGCATGCTTGTCTGTACTCCATGTGCATGCAATACCTGCTGAGGCCAGAAGAGGGCGACAGAACACCTGAGACTTGAGTTACTGAATTTTGCATGTCACCAAACATGAATCCAACCCAGGCCTCCAGGAGGGCAACCAGCGCTCTTAACCACTGAGCTATCTCTCCGGCCCTATATCTGTAATCTGTAATGTTTTTTAACATTAAAAAGTGGTCCATGGTCAAATGGTGAGAAATTTGAAGTTTATTGCAAGAATTTAAGGAACATTTTGGAAAAATCTAAAGGCTCAGTGGCCTGAAGTTTAATTAATGATTTCTCAAACTGCTGCACAAATAACGGCCTTAAGAGGACTTCTCTGCTCTGGGCAACCAAGAAGGACTTTTAGAACCGAGAATGATGGTATGAAAGGACAGATTTATTACGATTGCTATAGAGACAGAGTATTATGGGCTAGAAGAAAATACTGAAACTGGGAACCCCAGTCAGAAAGTCTTGCTTAGTGCTACACAAATAAATACAGTAGCTCACAGGCTTATGGACCAGAGAAAGAGTTTCTTCCTTTAACAGGCCCCAGCCAGAGAAAATTCAAGGTTATGTGGGCCTGGAACAATTATTTCCTCAACTAGCCCCTGATTCAGCCAACTTTCTTGTTGTTTTGTTTTTGTTTTTGCTTTTTTGTTTTTTTGGTTGGTTGGTTGATTGATTTTCAAGAAAGGGTTTCTCTGGAATTCACTCTGTAAACCAGGATGGCCTCGAACCCTCGAACTCACAGAGATAAACCTGCCTCTGCCTCCCGAATACTGGGATTAAAGACTTGTGCCACAGCCACCCGGCCAGTCTTCTGTTCTTTATTCATGCATCTTCTGGGTGCGGTCTTTACGTCCTCCCCCCGTTAAGTTCTGGTAGGTAATACTTCAGAGCTGCCTTGTTCTTCTGGATCCTGCCAGCCCAGTGGAATGGAGCCCAAAGTCAACAGAAATGCCAGGGAAAAAAAGGCGGCGGGGGTCAGGAAGGCTCATAGTTGGTTCAGTCCTCCCCGTGGTAGATTCAGTCCTCCGTGGTGGTTCTCGGCTCCTTGATGTCTATGGAAAGCTCTGGCAACCCCAGCCCCAAAGACTCCCGAAACAAGAGTCATATGGACTGAAAGTCTCTGTAAGACATAAAGTTATCCACAATGCTGCACTCCTCATTTGTATGGTCCTCGGGTGCAGTCAGAATGTTCAGGGCAGACAGGTCTTGAGCTTTAAGATGAGGCTGAGTGCTGACATAGCAAAGTCCCAGACATCTAGGCCTTAGGCCGCAACCGCTGAAGCAGGAACCAAGTCTTCACCTGCTCACACCGGGTGTGTGACTTAGAACTACGGGCGGCCTGGCCCGAGAGGAGAGACTGCCCTTCTCCTCCAGCAGGAGGGTAGGCAGAGGGGTGCCTTTCAAGAATGCCCTTCCAGAAACATATCTACTTCCCTCAGTCCAACAGCGTGGAGAGACAAGATGCCCTAGAGGGAGGCACATCATCCAGGGTCTTCGTCACCACTAAGTCGGCATCTGGACCTCAGCCCTTCCAATTGCGGCCTCATCTGGAGAATGTGGACTGGAGGCGGCTGGGTGCCATTGATGTGGACAAAGTGGTGGGAGCCATGGATATCGCGACATTTCAGGAGAACATCGTGAACATCATTTTCTGCAAGCTGGAGGACGAGAAGTGCCTGCATTGTCAGCTGGGGGTGGACCCATTGCTGTTGAAGCACATCCACCCGGCTCAGTTCACCACTGAGTACCTGATGCATTCTCAGGAGTACCTCACCTCACAGCTGAACATGGTGGAGGAACGGTTAAGCCAGAGCCTGAGTGGTTGTGAGCAGAACCAACAGCTACTCACCAAGCAGGCTGACGAGGTCAGGCGGCTCAAGCAAGAATGGAGGGGCTGGAAGAAGATGCTGTCTGCCCAGCAGCTGATGTTGGGCCAGGTCGAAGCCAGTCATTACCAGTGCCGTTTTTGTGACAAAGTTTTTATGAACCAAGCTTTTCTACAGAGCCACATTCATCGCCGCCACCCTGCATCTGCTTGTCATGGGAGAAGTAGAAAGGCACAGAATGACAAGCTCCAGAGGGAGAGCCACAGGTTGAAGCAGCAGCTGCAGTTCAGGAAGGCTCAGCTAGAGGCTGCCCAGCAAGGCCACACAGTCAGATTCTCTGAGGACTGTGAAGTGCTGAAAACAAAAGAGGACTTCTAGAAGTTAGTTGGTAGATGGGAGGAGGGAGAAAGGCAGAAATTGACTGATCAGATGGAAGAAGCCAAGGAAATGTTTGTGAAGGAAATTAACGACGTGGCTTCTAAGAGTTCAGCTTTAGAGTATCAACTGTTGGAAATCCAGAAATCCGATATGCAGGGCAAGCTCAGTATGGGCACCTGGAGAGACTCCTAGGTTTAAAGACCAACTTTCATATCTGCAGCCTTTACAAAATTTACTGCACCTCCTTGAGTGCAAGTAAGCCGGTGGCCAGACGGACTTGAAGCTCTTCAGGCAGAATGCGGCACAGAGCAGAAGCAGATCTTTCTCAGGCAACCGCAGCGGAAGTGATGAGCGCAACATCCCTGTCAGGTCCTGCGGACACTGTTTTGCAGCAATCCTCCACATCGTCCGTCTCTAAAAATCTTTCCACCCCTTGCTTCTCCATGTCGTTTCGTGTGTGTGTGTGTGTGTGTGTGTGTGTGTGTTAAATGTCTCAGGATGACAGCTCCATAGCAACCTCTTCTCCACAATTGCATGAATTGTAAGTGAATTGCAAGTCTGTATTAGCCACCATTCACTACAAACAGGAAGCCTCTCTGATAAAAGTTAAGAGATTATCTTATTTATAAGTATAAAGCATCATTTAGAAAGCAGTTGGATACTTTATCCATTAAGCAAGATAAATCTTGGGTCCCATCCTAAGAGAGTTGGTAACCCCACCCATTCCTGCCACTATTTGACCATAATAGTATATAAATTTTACATTTCTATAAACACAGGTTACCACCCTACCTCATGTACAGATGCAGCCTTACAAAATTTATATTTTCAATTCCCAGGTTACAAATACTTTTTTATGTTTCAAAATATGTTCAAAATCATTTTATTGGTTAAGTGGTGATCTCAATGAATGCTGTTGCTTAATTTTTTTCTATATTGTTGAAGGCCTGTACATGCAACTGATGTTTTTTTCTCATTTCCAAGCAAGAATAAATAAAGGACTGTTCACATTAACAAAAAATACTAAGAAAGACTTTTTGAATAAAAGTGAGTAATATTTGATCATTAATAAGACAAACCTAAGGGAATCAATACAGTTCTTCAGTGATTCTTATTCTTGTAAGATCATCATTTTGTTCTCACAGAAATTGGTTTATGTGCTACAGGGAGATTACTTTGTCTTTGGCAATAGTCTTACAAAATGTTATAAAAGATTTTGAAAAATATTGCCTCTTTTCCCAGAATTAGACTATAGAAAAGCAAGAACAATAAGACATCCATGACCAAAAGCTTCCTAGACCTTACCATGAAGCCATAGGTGCGGCTAGCTAATCAACATAGTGAAATAGCAAGTAACAACTCAATTATTACATTCATCAGGATATTAACATTCATAAAGCATGAACTTCCATCATAATATATATATATTATATATGACTTGTAGCGTCTTATTCAGTGACAAGCATACAGTGTTCTTTTACTCTTTCTTCCAGACCAAAATATATTGTTTCTGGGATAACTGGGTAGAAATATTGATGACTTCTCTTATTACTATACCTAATAAAAATAAAAAGCATAAGACTTTTGCTGGGATGAACTCTGGTGATTTGAATATCTCATGTGCCATATGAAGAATAATTTTTAAGACAGTCTCATGTAGCTCTCCTGGAAATTTCTATGTAGATCACGTTGGCCTCAAACTCACAGAAATCCCCCTGCTTCTGCTTCTGGAGTGCTTTGATTAAAGGATGTGCCACCATGCCCAATGAAGAATAGCTATTTAGAGATCAAAAATTCTTCACGGACTCCATGTGCAATGTTAGGGACAGTGAGATGCCTCAGCAGATAAAGGCACTGGGCCCACGTGGTAGGAGAGAAGTGACTACTGCAAATCGCCCTTGTGACCTTGCCACACAAGTTGTGGCAGATGTGCCCATGCCCGTACACAACACGATTAAATAAAGAATAAAATTAAATAAATGAATGAAAAAATATGTAATGCTGTAAAATGTTCCCAACAGTTGAATTAGACATTATGGTGGTCTTCAGCCACTAAACTAATAAGCACACAGACTGGGTTGTGTTTAGACATCAGTTTCCAAGTAGAATTAATTGGTAGTTACTTCCTGTATTGAAGTTAGTGGAAAAGTATTACTTAGTATAGGAGGTGGAGCAGTTAGGCTCCTTAACCTTCAAAAATGCAAGTTTGTGTTACTTCCTCCATTCAAGTAAAGAAACCCAATTACTTGAAGATTTTATTGGAAGCAAAATATCTTTTAAAAAAAAAAACTCTTCACTTAAAAACAGGAAAGTTCCTCCTACTTAGAATTGAAGAAGTTCATTAGTTATATGGAAATCAAAATATATGTAGAAGGAGGTAGTACATTATGAATAATCCAAGAGGATGGGTGACTGGATAGATAGAT
>LOJH01055265.1:0-11896 GCA_001685095.1 Ellobius talpinus | reverse complement strand
TTTTTTAATAACAATAAAAAAGTGTCTGAAATAAAAAAATAAAATAAAAAAACACTCAGACACATAAAAATCTCAAGAAAATGAACAATTGCTTGACTTCTGATTTTTGGTGTCCCTCCTCATACATGTTGTTTCTGGGGAATACTGTTCACCTCACTCACTTTACCCAAACCCCCAGACTGCCAGGGCTGGTCTAAGAATTATAAATGATGCCTAGGAGGTCTCCAGAGCCTTGGCACACAGTAGATGCCACATAGCAATTGTTGATGTCTATGACAGACCAAGACAGTACTATTTACCACCTATGGTTGGACAAAGACTTGAAGTGATGCCATCAAGGGGGCTGGAAATAAATCCCAATATAACTAATATAAAATTTCTAGGTCAAAAAAAATTTTCTAGGTCAATTCTAAGCCCCATTTCTCAGCATGCCTTTATGATTTTAACAGTTTCAATTGGTTTACAAAATTGAGTTCTACCATCCCATCCTTTGCATTATTTTATTTTTAAAAATTTAAAATTTCATTATTATTCCGTGTGCGTGCACACAGGCTGTTGCATGCCACAGCTCATGCATGGGGAAGAGTCAGTGTTCCCCATCCACCTTTCCATAGTTGGGGTTCCAACTCAGCTCCCAGCCTTGTGCAGTGGGTGCTTTTACCCACAAGGCTATCTCACCAGCCCCTCATCAGTATTCATTTAAAAAACATCTTTGGGAATTTCTGAAAAGCATCAGAATGAACTTAATGAGTATTTTTCCTTTCCCTCTTTCTGTCATACGTATCTGTGTGTGGTGTGTGTGTTAATGTGTATACATGGTCACATGTGTGTGGGTGCACATGTACGAGGGTGCTAGTGCATGCGGAGGCCAGAGGTTGACAGGTGTCTTCCTCAATCGCTCTCCACCTGGTAAACAGAGTCAGGGTCTCTCCCTGGAACCTAGAGCTCCCTGATTCAGCCAGCCCAGCTGGCCAGCTTGCATAGGGATCCTGTCTCAGCCCACAGAGTTCTAAAGTTGTAGGAGGGCCTCCATACCCCTTAGGCAGTTATGTGGTTTCATCTTTTCTTGGCCAATGCTTTATCCTCTGAGCCATCTTCTCAGCCCCAAAGATCACTTTCATTAAAATTAGCTTATTACTGGAGCCAGCAAGATGGCTCAGCGGGTAAAGGCAGCTGATACCAAGCCTGACAACCTGAGCTCTATCCAGTGCCCACCCACACAGTGGAAGGAGTGAGCCGACTCCTACAAGCTGTCCTCTACACAGGCACCGCGGCTTGTGCGCCCACACATATTAAGTAAATACAGCAATAGGAAATCGTTTCCTATTTGGACCTTATCTAATCCTGGACCGGAGCCATTTCTGCCCCATCTACTCTGCTTCTGAGGTTTCCTGTTGGTTTGTTTTTTCATTTTTAAAGTTATTCTTGGGGTTGGAAATGTAACTTGGTAGTTGAGGGATTGCCCAGTGTGTATCCTAGGTTTCAAACTAGCACCATCTGCCGCTACCCCAAACAAAGGTTCTTTTCTTAGACTAAATCACCTGCAACTTTTTTACAAGCCACAGAACGTGAACGGTGTAGAGGTCTGATATCTGCCCCAATGGCCCAGGCCTTTGATCCCAGCACAGAGGCAGATGAATCTCTGAGTTTGAGGCCAGCCTGGTCTACGAGAGTTCCAGGACAGCCTGGGCTACACAGAGAAACCCGGTCTCAGAAAACAAAAAAGAAAACAAAGGCTGTGTCAGAAGTCATAGTCACAAGCTTTGTGTGGAAAGGAAGTAGGTTCCTAGAAGGGATGAGAGTAAATTTCCCTTTTGTTAGCTCACCATGGAGATTAATATTTTTGTTTTGCTTTTATTACCTTTTTAGTATTGGAAATTGAACCCGGAACATCATACATGCTAGGCGTGTATCCTACAACTGAACTATGTCCCAGCCTGGTAATGAATAAGTTTTAAGTTATAAATATACCAGGCACCGTTGTAAGGAATTTATGTATATAAAATTTTGGGGATTCTGTAATACTATTTAAATAATGATTTCAATATACCTAAATACCTGAAAGTATAATAATTTACCCTTGCTAAAAATATGAAAAGAAAAAAACAAAAAAATTAAAAAACTTACCTTCTCTGCCTTAAGCATCATAAAACAATTTTTTACATTTAAAAAATGGTATTTAATTTCATATATGTGGAAAGACACAATTTAGCTATGATGCAAATTAATACTACCATAGCCTTTTCAAGCTAATTCAAAGAAATAACAGTAGGATCTATGATTGAGGGAAAAAATTCAGTATAAGAAAGTTCATTTTACTATAGTTCCTGGCCTCAAAAATGCTCACATAGAACTTTGAAAGTCCATTAATATTTTTTAAAAGCATTGGTAGATGACTTACCTGATTTCACCAAGCACAACAAACTGATAAGAAAGTACAGCCTCAGCATAGGGACTCTCAAGAGAGCATGTGTGTCCCGAACACCAGGATGTGGCCCACTCAGCAGAGCCTGGCAGAGTCCGACTTTCTCCCAGTGAGCTCCCTCGCCTGACTTAGTGACAGCAGGAAGTCCCTGAGGGAGGGAGGCAACCCTGCTAGTCCTGTCAGGATCTTTGGCTCCTCCCCTTTGCAATAAAAGGTCTGGGATTTTCTGCTTGCACAAACATCTGCTCGGTGCGTATGTTAATGTTTCATTTGCATCTGAAGGATGACGGGGTAAAAAGTTTCATTCTTCGTGGGCGGTTTACTATCTGTCTGGCTTGGTGTGTTGAAATCAACCTAATTTGAGAGCCTTCTCCTTTATAAATGAAATAACAAATCCGGTCAGTATTTATCCCTGGCTGCATAGACAAAATCACTTTCTACAAGAACTCACATGCACGCTTTCCACAGAAGTCAGTAAAGTTTATTAATAGCATTTGATTAAGTTCAGGTGTACGACTGTGTTTACAAATGTATCCATGCCTCAGATTAAAGACCCTTATTTTACTACTCTCTACCCAGAGTTCTTGTCTCCCTCATAGACGAGTTCTTGTTTTTATATTTTATTTATTTATTGGAGGTAGTTAGGCATGCCATGGTTCCCGTCCTTCCTTGTAGAGGTCAGAGGACAACTTGCTTGGTCCTCTCTTTGCATCATGGAGATCTTGAAGATGGAGCTCACCTTCTCCTCAGGCCTGGGGCAAGCAGGCGTATTGGCCCTCTATGCCGTCTCACCCACCAGCTCTTCCCTCTAAAGGGAAAGATGGCATCCTCGTCTCTCTAATCCTTCTAACATCTACACTAGAAGTTATTAACCCGGCACGAGGAGGCAACTGTGGATGAGCGGGGTTCAGCTGTAGAGAGGGGTACCCAGCCTGTGAGCAAGCCCTGGAGAAGCTGAGAAGGTGGATCACTAATGACAGGGTAGGCCACAGTGATGTGATCCTCTTTCTAGTGAAAATTCTTCAAGCATCAAACTTCTGGTTGTTTTATAAGCTTAAAAATGATAAGAAAAAAAACCCCACCCCACGCTTTCATCCAAACGTCAGACAAAACCATTAATCATTTAGTCTATGTATCTATGTGAAGTGCTTCTTGACTTAGGTATGGTGGCATATGCCTGTAATCCTCATTCTCAGGGGGCTGAGGCTGGAGGATTGCAGGTTTGGAACTAGGCTGGGCTCCACACCAAGATCCTATCTCAAACAACCGTGCGAAGTAGGGGTAGGAGGAGACGATAACCGATCTGACGCATCACCTCTCATCTATGTTTATGGACTTGGATTCTCTCTGCATTTAACCATTAAATGGCAGCAGCAGATCTCCCTGCAATTGTTGTCCAAGGAATCAGTTCATCGCAAGCACTTGGGGGAAGGGATAGGGGGCTTTTTAACAGTCCCATGGAGCATGCACGGTAAGGCCTGCACTCAGAAGTCTAGGCGAGAAGATACGAAGTTCAGGGCCAGTCTGGGCTCCATAGCAAGACCCTCTTGAAAAGGAAAACAGACAGCACTTGTCCATTCCTGCATCTTGAGACCTAATGAAGGCTAAGGCCCTGGCCCACTAGTCTGAGTTCAGATCCCGTATCTTCCACTCACTACATGGCCTCAATAAATAAAACATTTAAGTTCTGCGTGTCTCAACTTTCTCAGTCATGAAGTGAAGATAAGATCACCCAACTCTCAGAGTAATTACACAGATCAAATGAGGTATTGCAGTTGAAGTCCTCCGCACCGTGCCTGCTGCCAACATAATTGTTCCCACCATTTGGTAACTCCGTTTACTAACATCCTGGCCATGCAGCTGGCACGGGTCTCCTCCCTCCACAGGCTACAGAGTTGACAAGGGGCCTTCAAGACTGTGAGGATTGGGGACCTCCTTCGGGTCCTTTCGTGAACACTGCAGGAGCACACTACAGTGTGTTTTACTATCGTGTCCTGTTTGGAAAAGAATTAAGGAACTGTCAAATAGGAAACTCAAACCAACACTTGCTAAGCCTTGCTCATTTGAAAACACTGGCTCTCTAAACAGAGAATTGTTCTGTCTCTTTAAGGAACCTGCCCTGGAATGTGCCCCTCCCTGCTGGGTCAGTGTAGTTACCTGATAAATATTTGTTGAGTTCCTATCAGTTTTGAGTGCTTATCTGGACTAGCCAATGTACTTTTTAGGTGCACACTAGCCGGTACTACAGGAATAAGGCCGTCACACTGAGCCGTCCTCTGGTGTTACCAATGGTAACACAGAAGGCCCACCAACTTCATGGCTGGGTGCTCTGTTTTCCTCCCAGCATTCCTAACAGCAGAGAACCAAAGGAGGAACCTGTTCTTTCTGTTTCAGATGAGTAGAGATGTTGACACCGTAATAAGAGCTACCAGCTGTGTACTAGGAAAAGGAAACACCCCAAAGGTGGGGAAGAGGAGGATAGAGCAGACGTGGGTATAACCATATAGCGCGAGGAAGGCTTCTCTTCTGCTTTGTGGCTGAGGATGGGATTCTAGGCCTTGAGCTCACTAAGCAAGAGCTCTACCTCTGGGCTGTCTTCCCAGCCCCTCAGGAAGCCTTTAATGGTGGAACATTTCTGTACTTTCATTGAAGTGGCGACTGCAGGAAGCCGTGCAATGAGGGCACAGACACACACACACACACACACACACACACACACGGCACACACACACACAGAGTAGGTCTCTGGGTCGTGCCAGGGTGCACGTTCTGGTTTTGATAGCACGTTATTACTTCCAGAAGATGGTGAGCTAATGGGAAACTGGGTGGGTACACGAGGATCTTCTTCCATTGTTTCTGCAACTTCCACCCAACCAATAATTACTTAAAGTAAAATGTGTTTTAAAAATGGGTCAACACTTTTGTTGTTGTTGTTGTTGTTGTTGTTTTGAGGAAGCCCTGTCCTCATCTCCATTAGCTAAGCAAGATTCTCAGTCTGATGGCCCTAATGTGAGACCACAACTCACAGATAGATATCACTGTCCCTTCAGTCTAACCTATCATCATCATCATCATCATCATCATTTAGTTCAGTCTCCTGAGACAGAGTTTCATGTAGCCCATGCTAGCTTTGAACTTGCCATGCAGCCAAAGCTGGCACTGACTGAACTCCTGACCCGCCTGTCTCAGCCTTGCAAGTGCCAGGACGATATGTGTGAATCGCATCATCTGCCTCTCTGACCTATAGTGTGTATTACATGTTTGTCTTTCCCCCTATTTTCCCACTCACCGCAGACAGCAGAGCAGAAAGTGGCAGGCCAGCTTCTACTGTGTGGACCGGAAAGGCAGGTACGGAGGCATGATGGATCCGGGGAAAGGTAGCTTTATTATTCTCTTTTCCGACAACCGGGAAAGGTGACCTGTGTCCCCACCCAGCTTGGTCTAGGGCCACACTGCTGTGTGACTCAGCTGTAATGCCCTTTGGTCAACCTGCTTATCTCTTACTTGGAATACGAGTTCAGAAAGATGAGTCAGTTTTCTCAACTCTTATCCAACAAAGAGATTAGATTTATACTCCCCAAATTACACATTTCTCTTCCTCCCTCCACCCCTCCCTCCTTTAAGTTGTTTTCAGTTCTTGGGGTTTTTTTTTTGGTTTGTTTCTTTTTCCCCTATTTTGTTTTATTTTCTACTACTGAGTGTTGAATGCTATCTAACACTGTAAGAATATATATTGCTGTGGTTGGTTTAATAAACAGGCTGACTGGCCAATACCTGGACAGGATAAGGATAGGCAGAGAACCAAACAGAATGCTGCAAAGGACAGAGTCAGAGGAGTAGTGAGCAGACACAGAGAGAAGCAAGATGGACATGCATATTGAGAAAAGGTACCAAGCCACATAGCAAAGGGTAGATAAAAATATGAGCTAATTGAAAATGTAAGAGTGAACTAGTAACAAGTCTGATATATTGACCAAGCATTTGTAATTAATATTAAGCCTCTGTGTGGTTACCTGGGAGAGACTTGCAGGACAGAAATGTTTGCCTACAACTGAGCCCTGACCCTTCAACAATTTTCAATTCTATTTAATTTAATTTTTTTCTGTTGTTGTTTAAAGAAGCTGCTTAGGTCTATGACAGGGCAGATAGAGCCAGGAGGGAAAACTAAACTGAATGCTGGGAGAAAGAAGGTGGAGTCACATAGAAGCCATGTAGCTGCTGCAGAAGACAGGCACTGGATAGTGGACAGAACCTTGTCGGTAAGTCACAACCATGTGGCAATACATAGATTAATAGAAATGGGCTAATTGAAGATGTAGAGCTAGCTAGAAATACGCTTAAGCTGCTGGCCAAACAGTATTGTAATTACTATTGTTTCTGTGTGTTTATTTCAGGTCTGGGCAACCAGAAAATGAACGTGCAGCCTCCACCAACAGTTATTTATTTATTTTTTAACCTTTTTATTGATATTTTATGGGCATGCCAGGCATCCTGATCCCACTCATCTTCCCATCCCCTTGATTCCACCTTCAGCCCTTGTACCCTCCCCTAAAACAAAATTTAAAACTAACACACACACAAAACAAAAAATAAAACAACAAAAACCAAACTAAAAACAAAAAAAATCTCAGCTTGGAAGCTGTAGTGTGGCCCAGTGAGTCACACAGTATGCCCTTTAGTCCATTTATCTTAACTTGTAAGTGTTCATTGCAGTGAGTCATTGGTCTGGCTCGAGGCCTCTGGCTTCTGCTACACCATTCATATGGGCCCTCACTAGGATTCCTCTTGGCTCTCCTATTGTTGCCTTGTGCCATGGAGGTCCTTGTAGCTTTGGATCTGTAGAACCCACCCTTCACATGCTCCAGCACTCCACAGTTGGGGTGAACGTTGGGGTGGGCTAACGCATAGGCCTGGTTCTGGGCCTGAGCGGTAGCTGGGTTGGAGAGCTAACCAGCTCTCCCTCAGGGTCACCACCCAGGAGGGCTCTCCAGCACTGCCCAGCTAGCTCACCCATGTAACAGACCGCAAGGAGCATAGCCAGCTCTATTCTCAGACTTTGGGTCCAGGTCACCCACACTCACACCACCAGGGCCGGCTTTACTGTTTTGCCCAGGTGAGGTGCCCATTCTCCACACTTGGTGAGGGGCGGGACCAGCTTTTCCCATCTCATGCCCCAGGACAGCTCTGCCGCTGGTGGAAGAGCCTATATTTTACACTCTTAGGTGGAAGAGTGTATATTTTCCTTACCCTTGCTACCCAACGGCATACGAGGGAGAGGGTGGGGGCAGCTCTCCTGATCTCACACCCACAGGCCAGACTCACCTGTGACCCTGCCCCCTGGGTCAGCTCTAGTGTGCTGCCCAGGTCTGGTGCAGGGCCTGCTCTCATGTGTACTGTCTCTGGTAAGGGGGCAAGGGCAGCTCTCGTACCTGCCAGAGTGGTAAGGGACCAGAGGAAAGAGGACTTTTTTTTCCCTCACCTATGCCACCACATGACAGAGGAGGGGGCAGAGTCAGTCCTCCTGCTCCCATGCCCCCTGGGACAGTTCACCTGATCCCCTGCCAACAGGGTCAGTTCTAGTACGCTGCCTGGGTGTGGTGCAGGGTCTGCTCTCCCAATGGTAGGGTACAATGCCAATTCTCCCACTTCACGAGCTCAGGGTCAGCTCTTCCACCTGTCACAGGTGGCAGGGTTGAGGAGAGGCATTTCTCCCTCTCCCATCCACCATATGGCAGATGAAAGGCGGGGCTAGATCGCCCTCCGCTCCATTCAGGGCACCAGATCGCCTGCACCTCTGCCAACAGGGCCAGCTCTACTGTGCTGCCGGGCTAGGTGCAGGGCCCACTATCCCGAGTGCGGCAGCCCGTGAGAGCCAAGGTCAGCTCTTCCACTCTCGTGACCCCAGGACCAGCTTTCTCTGCCTGCAGTAGATGGTGAGGGACGAAGAACAAGGGGGTTATCTCTCCATCCCCCATGCCTCCGGTGACAGATTGTGGGGCTAGCTCTCCCACTCTCAAGCCTCCAGGGCAGCTCACCTGCACCTACCTCAGCAGGGACAGCCCTAAGGAGGTGTAGGCCCCTCTGTCCCAAGTGCTGCAGTTGGTGAGGGGCAGGGACTGTTCTTATTCCCTAACCAGTGAGGGGCGGTACCAACTCTGTGCAGCCCTATCCTCACGGCTTTCAGTGGTAACAGGAGTCCCAAATACCAACACAGCCCACTGCTGTGGCATGGCCCCTAGCAGTAGCCCAGGCCAGGATGACACCATGGCCCCAGATGACAGCACAGGCTACTCAGATCTGCACGACTCCAGCAGAGGCTCAATCCTTAGACACTAACCTGACTGACCCTAGGTGGCAGTCCAGTCACTGACATCCGCGTGGTCCGGTAGTACTACCAACATCGACATCAGTGCAGACCCCAGCCGAGGGAGTTGGAACATGGACACAAACATCGTCCTTGGCAGCATCCTGCGACCGGATGTCACCATGGCCTCACTGGCAATGCAAGTTGCTTAGATCGGCATGGACTCAATAGCAATGTGGCCCTCAGACCCCCACATGACCCAGCCGTGGACCGAGATCCCAGCATCTGCACAGCCTTCAATGGCAACAGGAGCCTCGCGCATCAGCACACACCCTGGTTATGGCAGGGCCATGTTGCTGTGTATTTTTGCAGTGCTGCGGACTGAACCCAGGGCTTTGAACATGCTGAATGCTGAATAGGCATTCCACCACTAAGTACCTCCTCTCTCTCTCTCTCTCTCTCTCTCTCCAGGGAAATCGAACACAGGTCCTGGAGATCCCAGGACACTGCTGCACCAGTTACCAGTGAGCTAGACTCTCAACTCCTTTCAAAGAATTTTATTTTGAGACAGTCTCACTAAGTTTCACTGGCTGGAGGCTGGGGAGATGGCTCAGTCAATGAACTGATGCCACACGAACATGGAGACTTGAGTTCAGGTCACTAGCAAAAATTCTGCAACCCACCCAAGAAGTTGGGTGTGGCAGTATCTGTAATCCCAGCATTAGAGATGGGGAGACAGGAGGATCCCTGGAGTTTGCCAGGCAGCCTAGTCCTAGGTTCTCCAGGACACCTTGTCTCATAAAAGTCCGTATAGGTATGTAACCGAAATTAACGAAAACAGAGGCCAAAATTTGAAAAGGAACAAGGACGGCTATGTGGGAGGGTTTGGAGGGAGGGAGAGGAAGGAGGAAATGATGTAATTATACTATAATCTCAAAAATAAATTTTAACCTTATTTTTTACTGATTCTTTGGGAATTTTACATCATGCACCCCCGTCCCACTCATTTCCCAGTCCATCCATGTCTTCCCTCCCCTCCACCCTTGTAACCTCCCTGCAAAAAAAATTAAAAATTAACATTAAAAAATAAGAACATCTTGCCGACCCCTCTGGGCATGACCTGCTCCTCTACCAACCATAGCCTTCTCTCATATCTGGCATAGCTGTCGCATCTCCAGTCCCTCTGTGCATGGACCACTCTGCTCCTGCGTCTTTCCTGCCTCTTCATCACATATTTGCTCACACACCGGCACTGGGAGCTGCAGTGTGTCACACAGTGGACCCTTTTGCCTAAACAGCTTTACTTGCAAAGGCTCATTGCAATGAGTTACTGGTCTGGCCAAGGCCTCCGGCTTCAGCTACACCATCAATTCTGGACCCTCACCAAGACTCCTCCGGGATATCCTGCTGTCATGGAGATTCTGCATCTGTGGTTCTGCAGGACCAGTCCCTTCGGACACCTCACATGCCCCAGCGGCTCATAGATAGGGAAGATGTTAGGATGCAAAGCCCTGGATCTGGGCCTGGGTGGTGGTAGCTAAGTTGGTCAGCCTGCCAGCTCTCCTGGGCCCACACCACTGGGGGCAGGGCAGGACCAGCTCAGCACGGCACTGGGACATCAACATGACTTCAGGTAGCAGTCCAGACCACGGACATCCACATGGCCTGTGGTGGTAACATGGGCCACAGACATCAACACAGACCCCTGCTGTGGTAGAGTCACAGACCCAGATGGGGCCCTCAGCGGCAGAATGGGTGGGGACATCCCATGGCCTGTGGTGGTAACATGGGCCACAGACATCAACACAGACCCGTGCTGTGGTAGAGTCACAGACCTAGACTTGGCCCTCAGTGGCAGAATGGGTGGGGACATCCCATGGCCTCAGGTGGCAGCGCAGGCCTGTCATATCAGGCTGCTCCTCACCATTACCATTGCATCTCCAGTTAGCCTCTCTTCATGGCGCACAAACCACTCTGACTCTCTTTTTTTCCCTTTCCTCCACCACGAACTTGCTCATCCTAGCAGGCCTCCTAGCCGGCTGTCTCCCACATTCCAGCCACGGGGCAGTGAGTGGGCCAAAAAGAAATTTTTTTAAAGTAAGGTGGGAAGTTATAGAGAAAGACAGCTGATACCAGCCTCTGGCCTCCACATGCACATTTGCACAAACATGTGGGCATGAACACAGACACACACACAGAGGTGCACAGCCTGGCTTAAACTTGCCATCTTCCCACCTCAGCCTCCTAAGCAGGTAGGGTTGATTATGTATGTATGGTAATATATTCGACTCCTGTTCTCTCTCTCTTTATCCTCTCTTTCTTCCTTTCTCCCCCCCACGCCATCTTTCTGACAAGCCAGATGACCTGACTGAAACTCACAGTGGAAGAAGAGACCTCCCAAAAGACGTCCTCTGACCTCCCCATGCATATGCACACATACATACAACAACAAGAAGTAACAATATAATGTTTAAAACGTATTTTTCTGGGTTGGAAAGGTGGCTCAGTGGGTAAGAGCACTTGTTCCACAGGCACGAGGACATGAGTTCAAACCTCCAGCACTCCTGTGAAAATCCAGGCATGGATTCGCATGGTCTGTAATCCCAGAGGAGGTGGGCAGAGACAAGCAGATAGGAGGGAGAGAAGGCAGCCTGCTGACAGCTCTCGGAGACAGCCTCAGATTACATGAGAGACCTTGTCTTGAAGGAATAAGGCAAAGAGCATGTCCTCCTCTGACCCTGTGAACTTTACACCCACATATAACACCATGTTGTGGGATACTGTGATTGCTGTAGTAGAAAGCAGGATGGTCAGTAGCTAGGCAGGAGGTAGAGGCAGGATTTCCAGGCAGAGAAAAGAGGAAGTGGAGGAATGTAGGCACACAGGAGATGCCCAGAAACACAAAGAGGAAACAGGAGGTGCAAAATGGAAGAGAGGTAATGCCATGTGATAGAACATAGATTAATATAAATGGGTTAATTTAAGATATAAGAGCTAGTTAGGAACAAGCCTAAACTATAGACCAAGTTTTCATAATTAATAATAAGTCTCTGTGTCATTATTTGTGAGTTGGAGGTGTAATGGTCTGCCCTGTCTCTTTAAGAGACAAGCTGTGCCCACTCCCTCCCCTGTCCACTGAGGCAGGCTGATCTTCAGCTTCCAGCCTG
>LOJH01055264.1:0-11896 GCA_001685095.1 Ellobius talpinus | reverse complement strand
ATCTATCATCTATCTATTCATCTGTCTATCTGAATTCTATCCACCTAACTATCTATCTGTTTTGTCCTCTGTAGAATCCTCTACAGTGTCAAGTGCAACTAAAACATATTTTGTTGGTTTCTTGAGTGACTTTTTTAATCTTAACAAGGAAATTGTTGCCCAATCCTGCATGTTTACTTCGGTTTTATAGTCTCACTTCATAAACTTTATCTATTTTGAGCTAATATTCACATATAATATTTGGTAGGAATCCAAACCCTTTCTTTTACTTGGGCTCATTCCAGTTTTAAAATTGTGTTAAGACAATAATTTTCCCCATCAAATGCTCTCGCTGTTCATTTTTGAGATTATACTATAAGCACAACATTTCTCCCTTCCCTTTGCTGCCTCTAAACCCTCCTACGTGTTCCTCCCATTTGACCTTAAAATTCACAGTCTCTATATTAACTAATTGCTATTGCATGCATCTGTGTATATACAATTATATTTGTAAATATAACCTGTTCAGTCTGGGTGATGTTACTTGTATGTATGTTTTCAGGGTTGAGTGTTTTACACTGAACAACAAATTGATGTGCTCTTCCTTGGGGAGACCCAACGTTCCAGCTTACAGTGTCCTCAGTTGCATGCAGTTCTCTGTGTAGGCTTGGGGCCTCATGTGCTTTCTCTCATTCAGTCAGTTTGACATACATATGTGAATTATTGTTAGGTTCAGTTCTATCATATCTTCTCTTGTCTAGCTGAATCTCTACACTATAGTCTTTGTTTTCGCTTTTAATTGCTGTGGATTTCTATCACACTTTGAAACTGAGAGTGGTGAACTCTTACTTTGTTCTTTTCTTTAAAGATCGCTTTGTTATTTTATGTCCCTTGCATTTCCATAAGAGTTTTGTGATAAAAGCATTCATTTTCATAAGAAAATAAGTTGGAATTTTGAGAGATTAATACAAGAAATAAAGATATTATGGCTTCCAGACTAAAAGGTGTTTCAGGACTCCATTAATTTTCATTTAAAATGTTTTATATTTTTCCAACAAATCTTGAATTTATTTTATTGAATCTTTTCCTCAGTATTTTTACTTTCTCAATGCTATCATAGGTGATATTATGTTCTTAATTTTACTTCTGAAATATTTTCTAATAGTTTATATAAATGCAACTGAATATTTTATATTCACCTTGCCTTCTACAATCAGCTTTGTTGAATTATTTACTAACTCTAGTAGAATTTTGCATGTGTTAATTAGTATAGTGTATTTTCCATGCATAAGATTATATCCTGAATAAATAAAGTTTTACTTCTTTTTTCTCAATCCACATGCCTTTATTTCCTTTTCCTTGCCTGCACCTTCTAGCTAAAATCTGAATGCAATAGGGAAAATGCAATTTTTCGCCTCATTCCTTGAATAGAAAGCTTTTGAATTTCCATCATTAAAGTTGACACAAGCTGCAGGTTGTGCCCTTTGTCAGGCTGAGGAAATGATCTCTGATTTATAGTCAACTATAAATGGTTTTAATTATGAAACGATGTTATAATTTGTCAGATGAACATTGAGTATGAAAACCATGATGAGCTTTCTTATTTTGCTTTCTTAATATAAAGTATTACCTTGGTCAATGGTCAACATCATTATATGCACCAACATTACATTCCTAAACTAAATGAAACTTGGTTGTGGTATATCATCTCTGCTTAGATGGTGCTGGCTTTTACTTTCCTATTATTTGCTGAAGATTATTGCATATATACTCATCAGAATATTTATCTGTAGTTTTCTGTGTCATATATTCTTGGAAAGTCATTTGGAAGGACTGATTAATTCTTAAAATGTCAGTAGATTCTGCAGTGAATATATCTGCCCCTGGGCATTTCTCTTTATTTGTGGACATTGTCTTTTATAGTTTGTTGATTAAGTATATTTACAAGTTACAATTTCACTAAATTTTTCATTTCATCAGGTTTTGTGGCTATATATTTCTGAGATCTTGCCTATATAATTTAGCTTGTCTAATTTGCTAGCCTAGAATTGTATAGTAACTTCTCATAACTTAATTCATTTTTATGTTAATAAGAGTTTCTTTTTTATGATTTCTTCCTAATAATTTGTTTTCTAACCCACCCAGCTATTTTAGTTGAAGGCCAAAATTTAATCTTTTTGAAGATTCAAATTGGTTTCACTATGTTTTCATTGTTTTTCTGTTCTGTGTTTCTTCTTTTTACTACTTCCTTTTGTTTGTTTTAGATTTAGTTTGGTCTTGTAGTGATTTATCAGGGTGTTGTGATGCATGATTGATTTAAATCTTCCTGTATTTAAATGTAGCATTTGAACCTATAGATTTCCCTCTGTGCAGTGTTTTCCATACCTCATAAAGGTCATTTGTATCTGTCACGTAGAATTTTTTCCCCTTCCCCTCATAATTTACTTTTTCCTTGGTTATTCCTGCAGGGGTGTGTTTAATTAACTCATATCTTTGTGAATTTCTTCAGTTTTTTCTGCTAATGATTTTTAATTTCATTGAATTATTGTCAATGAATGTACTTTACATGATTTCACTCCTTTTAAATTTAATGAGACTTGTTTGATGGCCCATTATATGGCATTTCCTCAGAAAAATTCCATGTACACTTGAGAATAACGTGTATTCTACTGTTTTTGAGTGTCTGTAGAAGTCAATTGGGTCTCATTCTATTACAATGTGATATGGGATTCCTCTATGTATGCTGTGAAGATCATTGGTTAATAAATGAACTGCTTTGGGCCTTTAGCAGAGTATAGGGGAGCAGAGCTAGGTGGGGAAAAAGAAATGGAATGCTGAGAGAGAGGAGGAGGAGTTAGAGCAAAGCCATGTAGCCCTGCCAGAGACAGATGCTTGAGCTTTAGCTGGTAAGCCACAGCCATGTGGCAATACACAGATTAATGGAGATGGGTTAAATTAATACATTAAGAGTTAACCAATAAGAAGCTAGAGCTAATGGGCCAAGCAGTGATTTAAATAATATGGTTTCTATGTGACTATTTCGGGGCTATGAGGCCAGGAATTAACTAGTGGCCTCCTCCTACAGCAGTGTTGGCCAAGTTACCTGTTTTTTGAATGATCCTCTGCCTTCTTTATTGGAAGTGACACATTTAGGCATTATTACTGTTGACTTATCTATTTCTTTAGCTTGGTTAGTTTTGCTTCATGTGTGTTGGCAGTAATTGCTAAATCCATACATACTTATATGTTTATATTTCAGACAGTTTATTCAATTGTTATTATAAAACATATTTTTAGTTTCTGGAAATACTTCTTGATTTAAATCTTTTTCTGTGCTATTATCACAATATTATGATAATCTATCATTATTTTGGTTAGTGTATGTAAAATAAGATTTCTCTTTTCCTTCTATTTCCAATGTGTTTATGAGTTTGAATTTGTGCTGCTTTAGCTCACAACATAGTTGAGATACATTGGATTGTCTGCCTGCATCCTCTGTCTGCATCACTCTCTCCTCCTTTTTGTCATTTTTTTACCTTTTGCTTAGAAAACTTAATCCATTTGCATTTAATCAACTGCTGATAAGGAAATATTTCTATTTCCCCATTTCTTACTCATCTTTCTTCTGTTTATTTGTTTGAGATACAGCTTATGGAGCTTGGGCTGTGTTAGAGCCAATGGAAGTCCCCCTGTTGAACCTTAGATAGCTACATTCATGAACGACCACCACAGTCCTCGGTCAATGATTTTTTATGAGATTTCTTCCATTGCTAGAAGATAGTTTTTAGCATACAATTTTAATTTCCCTCTTTAATTCATATTATATTTTGAGTTATTTTATTTCCTAATGTTTGGCTTTGGGCTAACCATAACATTTTAATTTATTATAATTTAGTTGTTTAATAAAATTTAATTTGGGTAAAATATTAAATATTTGCTTCTGGTAGCTGTTCTCAATCTTTTATATTGTCAAAATTATGGTTGCATAATTATACATTGTATGACCAAAAACTTGGATTTATAGCTATTCTACTTTTCAGTTTTTAACTTGAGGAAGAAGAGAAAAAATCAAAAACATATATTTACATTGTCATTTATTTCAACACATTGGAAGAACTTTCCTTGTGTTCTCCCATATGTAAATTTATGTTGCAGCTAAGAACTAAAATTGAAAACAAACATTAAACAAAATTAAAATAACAAAATGGCATTAAGAATAAAAATCACATGATCGTTGTGATTCATTTCACAATTCTGAATGCTTAAATTAAATCATAAAGCAAAATATTATCCTTAAAATCAGTTCTCACTAGGTATACTGTGAGCTTATTCTTGTAAGAAGTGATTATGTTTTGTATGCCTACAGAATAATAAAAATTGGCAAGTATTTTTTTGCAGTTATTAGAAATGTCTCTGTGTTGAAAATGATATTTTAAGATATTTTTTAAATTTTTTATGACTACATATAATATTAAAACTGCTGATGTCTATTCTTTATTGTCTCACTTCTCAATAAGATGTTAATAGGGAGAATAAGAACTTAAAGTGCTGAAAAGAATTTGTTCTGGCAATGCAGAGTAGGGTCTTAAATGATTTCCTAAGCAGAACTAAAGTAGAGTGTAAGCTCTTTAGCACTCGTTTATACAGCCTGAAATCTAACCTGTGCTAAGCTCACATACATGCGGCATGCATTTGCTCAGGCTATGAATCAATGGCTCACTAACTCAATGAATGAACGCCTGGCTCACCAAGAGAAAATGATTACAGGCTCCATGTACCTTGCTTCTTCTGGTGATACCTGGGAGAAATTACCCCTTCCAGCTACACTTGACTATCTCGCATGAGTGATTTATTACTTTCCAAAGGGCATGAGAGTCTAGGTGAAAAGCCTTGTAGAGATGTGAAATATTATTCTATTTATTGTGACTATTAGAATGATGTGAAAGCCTCATGATATGCAGTAATTGCCAGGAGCAGCTGACAAGTCAGGTTTGCTTGGCATATTTGCTTCAAACGAATAAAAGTGAAATTGTGAGGAAAAAGCCATATTCATAGTTATTCCGCTTAAGCCAAGACTTACCAGACATACCAAGCCAAGCAAATAATATTGACTTTCATCTAAAAATTATATAATCCAACCATAGAATGTTTATCTAAGGGTATTAAATATATCTATTATTAATTTATACCACGGAACTATGATTAATGTTTTTTCTGTCCCAAGACCTTAATTTTTTTTCTTCCCTTTTTTTCAGACATGTTTGGCACTTAGAGGTTTTAAAGTAATTTCCCTTTTTGGCTTCACCTGGGGTATCTGCTGTCCCAGAAACTCTCCCTGACCTCAGTATTGCGTTTTCATTTAAAATAGTGCATGTCTATAAATGTCCGCAATACGGGGCAATTAGAAGTTTGAAAAGGGCTGTAACATAAACCAGCATTATAGTGAAATGGATATTGCCTTAAGCTGCCTGCAATTCACTTGCCTTTGGAAAGACAATATCCTGCCAATCTCCCATGGTGGCCTTCAGTTGAACACATTTGGCTGAGGATTGACCCATTATTAAGAGAAGTCTCTGCCTGGCTTAAAACAATGAAGGAACACAGAGCAAGTGAACCCAGCAAATTGGACTGGTAGTTAACAGCCGTGGGCAGAAATGTGACACGGAATTAGATGTTAATAGCTGTCTGTGACACTATCTGGGCAATCTAATCCTGCCTTGAGTTCCTCCAATCTGGTGTTTGGGACCTGCTCTTTAGGTGTGTCCATGTTTTCAAGTTTTTCTCAGAACTGATAGCTATGTATTTATGTGTGTGTGTTTGTTTTTAACACTACCACCATCAAAAAAATAATTTTGATGATTTGATTTTGAACATTCTAATATAACTAATTTTATTTATTTTTAGTTTGTCCACTGCTAGGAACCATGGTCCTAAATTGCTTTTGCCAAATGTGAAAATGGAACACGTTTTTAGACACAGCATCTCATATTGTTTTAATTTACTCACTTCCAAAGATGCACAACCATTTTTTTGCACTCAATTGTGCTTTCTTTCATGAGTTCTGAGGCCTTTTGACACACTGTCAGCTGTACTCTGGCTTTCCTCATGTGACCTAGGAACAAATTTTCAAACAAGATAAGGTTGCTATTGAAATTCTGTCCAGACTTTCCTCTGCTTGTCCTGGTGTTTGAAGGGAAAAGATGCAATGCCGTGTAAGCACACACGTCTACCTCTCTGGAGCATACATACTTGGATCACACAGCTTTGGTTTGTGTTCTTTTTGTTTATGGTTGCCTGAGAGTTTCATGGTAAAAGAAGATGGAGCACAATGGAGAATTTACAGGATTACCTGTCCTTTTGCTGTTCGAGTTGTCTCCATTAAATTAATCTCTGGTGAAGTGTTTCTGTGATCCTGACTTTTAGTGTCTAACATTTTAGCTTGTCAAAGTCAGGATTGTTAAACTCATATGCAAACCTAAACTACTACGAGGGAATGTGACTGAGTGTGGCGGGAAGCCTCTGTCACTGGTTGCCTAGTAAAAATCAAGGTTTCTCTGCAGACTCTGTGTTGGAGTTTGGGCTGTCTTAAGAAAGACTTTTAAAAATCCTTCCTGTCAACAGGCTGTTGAGGCTTTCCAGACTTGGGGGAAAGTTAACTAGACCATGAAACATGTAAGAAAGTGTTCCCAGGCTATGAGAAATGGGAGAAACCAGAATGATCCTCCATGGCTACTAGATAGTTCCTGTTAGAGGAGTTTAGTGATATTTGAGGGCCTGCACTGTGTTGCTTGAGGTGGTTGAGGTGACTCACATTCTAGAGCACCCAGGATGCTGTAACTTGTCTCTGGCAAGTGTGTGGGTTAAGTAGCTCTCTAAATTCCAGTGTATTACTCTAATCCAGATTCAAATCCAAGCATTCTGTCTTCACTTCCCTTGCATGCTTCCCCTACCATTAAGGTTAATGGTTTCTGAACAGATTCTAAATTAGTGCAACAACTGAGGCCAATGTGTAAACGTTTTCTATTGCCTTGTTTCTTTTCCTGTTATTGTACTAAATGCCCTGAAAAACGAATCTTAAAGGAGATAAAGGTCTTGTCTGACTTAGAAATTAGGTTACAGTCCATCATTGCAGAGAGGTCAAGGTGGCAGAATCTTGAAGTAGGTAGTCTCTTTACATCCACAGACAAGAGCACAGCAAAATGAATGAATGCCTTAACGTTTGTACTGAGCATTCAGTCCAAGTCCAGCCCATATAAATGGTGCTATCAACATTCAGAGTAAATCTTCACACTTCAATAAACCCATGTCAAAAGTATTTCATAGGGATATCCCTATGAGATACTGATAGACTAACGTTATCCCTCCCAGGTGGTTCTGTCCTGTGTTAAGTCCACAATCTAAACTAACCATCACACACACTAAAAGAAGGGAATGGCCTCTGAACGAATGCAGTAATCCTATTGATACTATTATGTCACTGAGATCAGAAACATCCCTGAAACCTTAAGAGTAGAGCCATCTCAACTTCACTGTTTTATCAGCTTGCTTCTCAGTGGTCTCTATCACAAGCCTGGTCAGTAACCACTTTTCATTCATTCTTCATGATAGCTCTTCCAACATCTTCTTTAACATTTGCAAATTCCCTTAGAAATCCCATTTTTCTTCCCTTCTGCAATGTCTTTATTCTGGTTTACAAAGAACAGATTCACATTTTGAACCTTCTCACACAATACTTTCTCAATATTTTGTGTCAAACTACTTGATGCCCAGCTTCCAACAGACCTTCTTCTCAAGGAAAGGTAGGTATCATGTCTTCAAAGCTAGGGAGTCTGCCCATTCTAGGACCTGTTTACCATTGAATTATTCGTATCCCTTTTATGTAGAAGTGTATATTTGATTTTTGTTACTTCAGAGCCTTGATTAAATGTGGAAATTTTGGACCTTTCATATTTTAGTCCCTTTGGCAAGTATGTGGTGGTAGTTTTATTTTAACTTTCACTGCTAACTAGGGAATATAATACACTTTAAAAATATTTATTAGCCTTTTGGATTACCTGTTCAAATATTTTTCTCTATATCTTTTCTTTTCAATGACTGACATTCTAAATATCTTAAAAGCAGTCTCTCTCATTATGGCCTTTGCTCTGGTATTTTGCACTCTGATGCTTTACAATTATAATTCTGGCTATTTTTCCCATGTCATACTTTCAGGATATTGGTTAATCTTTTGATATGAGAGTCCCCTCTGTGTGCTGTGATTACCATTAATGAATAAAGAAACTGCTTTGGACTTATAACAGGGCAGAACTTAGCTAGGCAGGGAAAACCAAGCTGAATGCTGGGAGAAAGAAGGAAAGAGTCAGATAGAAGCCATGAAGCCACCAGAGACAGATGCTGGGAACTTTAGCTGGAAAGCCACAGCCATGTGGCAATATCTAGATTAGTAGAAATGGGTTAAGGTAATTTAAGAGTTAACCAATAAGAAGCCAGAATTTATGGGCCAAGCAGTGCTTTAATTAATACAGTTTCTGTGTGAGTATTTCAGTTCTGGGCAGCCAGGGCGAACAAGCAGCTCACTCCAACAAGCTTTGAATAAGTTCTCTCATTGAAGTCTAAAGTTTTTATTTAAATAAATTTCAATAATTTCACAACTGAATACTGTATTTATGTCACATTTGCTCCTGTTTCTTATTTCAGCCACTCTTTTGTCCCTATACGTCAGCCCCTTCTCAAATTCATAGCCTCTTTTAATTATTATTGTTATACACACACACACATACTCACATACATACCTGTTGTGTCCACTTTGTGTTGTTTGTGTATATAGATTTAGAGCAGAGAATCTGGGATTAGATACCCTATAACAGGGCACATCCATAGAGAAGACCAGTTCTTACTCTATCAACCACCATTTACAGCCTGTGGCTCTTCAGCAAAGGGTAGGGTCTTGTGAGATTTCACCCATCAACATCAACATGCTAACTGGTGATGTAATTGTGCAGGTCTCATTTAGTGATCACATTGGTATAATTTCATGGGTGTGGTTTACCTGCCATGTATATGACACTGCCTTGCAGCAGATGTGCTGATTCTCTGCTCTTAGAATCTTTCTGCCCTGTGGACTATGATTGAATTGTAGATGTGTCAGTAGGGATTATGGACCTCATAGTCAACTGTTCTCTGCATTTTGTCAAGTTCTGGATTTTTGTAATTATCTTTGTGTACTCCACCTTGATTTCCCCATATCCTGTGGTGTCTTCAGCTATAGGGTCCTTCCTTCAAACACTGGGAGGCAATCAAAGACAAAAGCAATAGCTTGTATTATTTTCAGAGTCTTTTCTGTTTCATGATTAATCATGTGAAGGAAGATTTCCCATGCCTAATCCTGGGGCTCTTGTTAGATAATTTATAATGTGTTACATAGCATACAATCTTAAATAATTTATAATAAAAGCATCGGTATGTAAAATAGAGTAAAAGTCATGAAGGGAAAGACTGCATATAAATTATTGGGGAGAACATAATCACTCCAAGAGCCATAACTTCATTCAAACTATACACAAAACCACATATACATATATTCATATAAATATACTTAAATATATTATACAATCATTTTGAGTAAACAAAAAATGTTTGCCTATTGCTTTTCCTCTCTAGAACTATACCCTCCTTGATCCCCAAACAGTCCCTTCTTACTTTTCAGCTTTCTGTAGTTACTCCAGCTTATATACTCACTTTAAATATTCAGAGGTAGAGCCTGGTGGTGGTGGTCTGTGCCTTTAATCCCAGCACGTGGAGGCAGAGGCAGGTAGATCTCCGTGAGTTAGAGGCCAGCCTGGAACAGAGCTAGTTCCGGGTTCGGCCCCAAAAGCTACAGAGAAACCCTGTCTCAAAAAACAAAACAAACAGAAATATTCAGAGCTAGGGTACAGAAAGAAGATAGGAATACAACATTTTGTATTCCTGTGTCTAGATTATCCCATTTAGGCTATCTTCTCCATGAACCTATTTGCTTTCACATGCCATGATTTCATTTTTCTTTACAACTGAATGTGATTCCATTGTGTGTATTTACATGTTCATTAACTATTCCAAAGTTTAAAGACCATAGGTTCTTTCCATTTCCTAGCTCTTGTGAATAGAGTGTTTGAGCAAGTATCTGTGAAGTAGGACTTCAAATCCTTCTGGCATATCCTAAGCCATTGTATAGTTAGGTCATATGGTAGTTCTACTCTTAGTTTATTGAGAATTTTCCACAGACATCCATAATGACTGAATTAGTTTGTAATCTTATCAACAGTGATTAATTTTTGTTCCTTCACATCCTTGTCAGTCGGTATTGTTACTGACTGTTTTCTTGATCTTAGCCATTCTGATTGGGATAAGATTAAACCTCAAAGTGGTTTTAATTTGCATTTCCCTAATAGGTAAGGATGTTGAACAACTTTTAAAGAGATTTCTTAGTCCTTGGAGAACTCTCTATTCAGATCCCTGGGCCATTTTTCAATTGGGTCATTTGTTCTCTTTTCTTTTTTGTTTTGTTTCATTTTGTTTCTTCATATATTCTAGATATTAATGCTCTATCAGACGTATAGCTGGATAGCTGGAAAGGGTTCATTCCCACTTTTATGGTTTCCCTCTCCACTTGATTGATTGTTTCCTTTGCTATACAAGGATTTTTTGTTTTGTTTTATGAAGTCCCACTTTCAAACTGTTGGCCTTAAATCCTGAACAAATGGAGGCCAATTCAGGAAGTCCTTTCTTACCTCTTGATCTTGTAGGGTACTGCCTATGTTTTCTTCCAGAACTTTCAGAATTTGGGGTTTCACTTTGGAGGTCTTTCATCCATTTGGGGTTAATTTTTTGTGCAAGGTGATAGATATATGTGTGCCTAATTTCATTCTTCTACCTGTGACTATCCAGCTGTCTTGATAACACTTGTTGAAGTTGCTATTTATTCTCCATTGTGCATTTTTTGCAGCCATCAAATATCAGTGACTGTAGTCACATGTACTCATGCTTGGGTCTTCTATTTTGTTTCATGGATCTGCACATCTGTTTTTGTGCCAGTGCCATGCTTTCTTTTATTACTATAGCTCTGTAATACAGCTTGAAATGTTGTATGTTAATCCTACCAGCATTGTTCATTTTTGTTCAGATTATGTGGATTATCCAGGGTCTTTTATGGTTTCATGTAGAATTTAAGAATTTGTTTTTTGCTATTTTGTTGGAGAATTTCATGGGGATTTGATTGGGATTGCATTGATTCTGAAAGCTGTTTTTGGTAGGATGGTCATTTTTACAATATTAATCCCACCAATTCATTAGCGTGGGAGGTCTTTGTATTGTCCAGTCTCCCTCAACCCCTTGCTTCTGAGACATAAAGCTTTAATTGTTCAGAACTTTCAACTCCTTGCTTAGGTCTATTCCTAGATATTTTGTTTGCCTTGAGGATTTTGTAAATGGGAGTATTACTATTGTCTTTTATGGCATTCTGTTATTAGTGTATAGTAAGTCTACTAAATTTTGTAAGTAGATTTTGTAATCTACCATTTTGCTGCAGGTGATGATATCTGTTATGTATCAAATAATCTGCAAATAAGGATAATTTTAATTTTTTTCCCAATTGTATCCTTTAAATTTCCATCTCATGCCTTACTGCTCCAGCTAGTTCTTAAAGCACTGTATTGAAAGGGAGTGGAGAGAATAGACAGCCTTGTCCCATTCCTGATGTTAATGGAATTGTTTTGAGTTTTTCTCCACTTAGGATGATGTTGACTGTGGGTTTATCATATGTAGCCTTTATTACATTGATGTGTGTTCCCTCCAGTCCTACTCTCTTTAAAACTTCAGTCTGTAGTGGGCGCCAAATGTAGTGAAAGGGGAGCGCAGGCCTGCTTTTTGTCCCGCCCGG
>LOJH01055260.1:1650-12331 GCA_001685095.1 Ellobius talpinus | reverse complement strand
CTGCCTCTGCCTCCCGAGTGCTGGGATTAAAGGTGTGCACTACCACTGCCTGGCCAGTGTTAAGTGTTTTTACAGGTTCTGAATTAAACTTTGTTCATTAGTCATACGTTGTAAACAAATTGAGGGCAGAGACTGAGTTTGCACTGTTGAACAAGCTCTGGGGACATTAAATAACATGGGTGGATGCAAACTTTATCTTCAATTACTCTATTAAATCTATACGTGCACAAAGTTAAAACATCAAGTAGTACAGGAGAGAGAGCTTCAGAGCTAACACTAGGATCACGGTCTCAGGCATCCTGGACCCCAGCTCTACACGAGACAGAAGGACACCCAGGCTTTGGTTTCTCTTCATGGATACCCACTCCCCCCCCNTTGGTTTGCCCCCATCTCTTCACCTCATCTACCATCCTCTGCCCATCGTGTTTGGGGAGGGACAGGCAGACGAATTCCCAGAGTGCTCCAGGTGCTGCTCTTCCATCGCTCTGCTGCCCACTGGACTTAGGCACAGTTCCTTGGTTGTTGTTCTGGAGACAGGGTTTTTCTGTGTAGCCCTGGCTGTCCTTGAACTCAGGAGACAACCTGCCTCTGCCTCCCTAATGCTGGGAATAAAGGCGTGCGCCTCTGCCACTGTGCTTAGAACCATTTTTGAAACCCGCACCTATTGTTTGCAATTTTCTTTCCTGTGTCTTTCAACTCACCTAAGCCAAAGGAGTATTTGAAACATCTGGAATGAATTCAGTTTATGATGAACATGCTTAAAAGAAAGACACAAAGAAGGAAAAGAAACTATGTGTTCACCAAGGAAACAGCACGCTTAGACATAACCTACACCTTAGACCTCTGCTTGAGCTTTTGAACTCATGAACGCTTCTTTCCAGCGTGGTTTTTCCCGTGGCTGGAGAGGCTTCCAGCCACACATTCATGCTGTTCTTTCTCTCCTCGGTCTCGCAATGCCTGGCTTTCTGGCAATGTGAGCTTTATCCCCTCTCTGTTTTACGTGTGTCCTCGAGCTCCCCCTAAGTTCCTTCTGCTGTACTTAGACTTTTAACTGTCAAAGCTGGTGGACAACCAGCTCAATATTTTTTCTTTAATTTGAAAGCCTGCAACAATTTAAAACCAACACAGCAGTCACAGTACTGTGACCATAGACGCATTTCCCTAAGTCCCGAGATGGTATGGGATTCCGTTTGCTTTCTGCTTATCGAGGGTCCTTGTCATTCCCCTCCTATCACTCAAAGGCAAATGCTCTCAAGGCAGGCTCTAATGTAGGTCCCTTTTTTTCCACCTCACCAATTAATTGCCTTGCCCAAGCTGTTGTGGTTGAATGTGAAGTGTCCCCCAGAGGTCGTGTATTTGAACTCTTGGTCTCCAGATGGTGGTGCTGTCTGGAGAGGTCATAGAACCTTCCCGAGGCACTGGGGTCAGGCTTTGAGATGTAACATTCTGACATCACTTCCCATCTTCTCCCCCCTCCCTCCTCCCCTCCCTCTCCTTCCTGAGTGTAGATGCAAGGCAATCACACAGTTTCTTGTCCCTGCCACCAGGAACCATGTCTTCTCTGCCATGGTGAACTCTATCCCTTCAGAACTATAAACTGAAATAAACCCCTTTCCCTGTAAGCTGTTTCAGTGGTCAGGGTATTTTCTCACGGCAACAGAAACCTAATCTGTAGCTTCCCGCCCCCAACACCCATGCAATTCCTTAGCCATTCTGCACAGGTAGCTCCTGCTGGAACCTACCCCTTGTCCCTTTCTTCACTCAAGGATGGAGCTCACAAGCCTGATACATGAGCCAACAAATCCCTACAGCATGTCTTCCTCCTTGGTGTGTTCATCTTACTCTATCCAGAGCCCAAGAAAGGGTGTGGAAGTCAGGCTTTAAAGGACGTGTGGCATAGCAGTTAACTGTGTTTTTTAATTCACTCTGTCTGAAAGAGAAGTTCAATGAATTCTAGCTCTTGGTGCATTATTATCTTAGAATACAGAGAACAGCAAACTTTTGAAAGTGTACGCAAATATTCCTAGAAGTTAAGACTTCTGACTGAAGCCTTCACTGCCGGGGCTGTTGTATCTAACCATGGTGTCAGCCACCATTTGCCCTGCAAAAACACAAATATGTGAAAGCCTTAGTTGAATTTCCCTCTATCTGCTCAATGGAGATCATTCAAAATTTACAACACTCTTCTTAGCAAAATTGAGTCTAAAATAATGCCAACTGGCAACCTACTTCCATCTGGAGAGGTATTTCACTGGGAATAATGGTTATACTTATTTAATCCGTTCATCCATTCACTCATTCCAAAAATATTTATTGAGTACTGACAAGTGCCACTGTCACAGCTGGAAGGGTGGTGCTTTACCCAAGTAGAGCGTGTTTGCCTTGGCAAACTCAAACTCTACTACAGGAGTACAAAACCCAACAATAAAGAGCAATTGATTTTTTTTTAGGTCTATCATTGCTACAAAAGAAAATTCAACATTTTTCTAAACCATCCTAAGGACACGGGGAAATGCCCTAACAGGGTCCCACAATGTATTTCAGCAGACCGAACCATCACTACCCTTGACATGGTCCCTCAGGGAGATGACAATTAGCGAGCTCTTAGCTCAGATCCTGGGAGCTGCACAAGCTTAAAAGCTCTGCAATCTCGTCCACTTGAACGTCTCCATCAGCTAATAAGATGAGGTAATCAATGTGTGGCTTCACCGTGTAATCCTCATGCAAGGCCATTACTCCAGTCCCCTGACATCATCAAATACCCATCCTCGGCCACTCATCACTCCAGTCCAATATCCATCAACAGAGTACACAGGGAACACAGCTAGAGTGAGAAGGAAAGAGAGAGAAACACAGAGAACTGTCTTTCATTAAAATTTAAAAAGCATTTTCTACATTTTCTAAATAACCATTTGTCCCTTCCCTACTTGAAGGCCCGAGTACCAGAGAGGACAAAGGCGCTCAGACGTGGATCAAATGTTTGATGATAACCGTGGCTGTGAATAACTAGCCAGGTTTCCTAAAAACTAAACATGCAACTATGTATTCATGGAGGTTCCTAGGGAGACATATACAAGGTGTGGTTACTTGATGCCGAAAATTTATCTCTGCAACAGAAAATAATCAAGCAAAAGGAATCACACATTCCCTGGAAATAGCGTGATAAACTGGACCTTGAGAAGCCTGCAGCTTCCCCTCAGCTGTGTCCTTCCCCTCTTCCTTCCCCTCCCCCTCCCGTCTCTTCCTACATTATCTCCTCTTCTACATCTCTCACTCCACGCCATTTCTTCCTCGACTGCTTCACCGAACTACATCAAAGGACATTTGGTTTGCTGTTTTTGAGGCAGGGCCTTTGCCATGTAGGCAAGGCTGGCCTGGAATGCATCTATCTCTTGCCTTAACCTCCAGAGTGCTGGGATGACAGCCATGTGTGTGCCAACATGCCCAGCAGAGATGAGCTTCAACGGCCCTTAACTTAGGAAGCCTCGCTCTTTAGGTCTCCTTTTTTAAAGCATTCTTCTCACATTTGAGTATAGATTCAACCTTTTTTTTTCAGTAAATCACTAATTATTAAAAAGCAAAAAACAAAAATCCAAACCAGCCTTCCCATCTCAATGCAGAAATTACAAAATGGATTAGAGCATTCTGGACAGGCACCAGCTGAAACCGACCAAACTCAGACGCTCTTATAGAACTTTTTCCACCACAGGAACACTGATTAACATTTATTGAGTGCTCATTAATCCCAGACATTGTTCTAAGCACTTTATACATTCAGTTAATCTTCACCACAACCCTATGAGGCAGGGTGTAATTGTTCCAAATTATAGATGCAAAAACGAGGCAGAGAGATTAAGTAATTTGCCTGAGTCAAACCAGTGACAGCTCAAAAGCCCATGCCTCTTCCACATGTAATTTGTCTTTGAGGGGCAGCATATGTTTTGTAAAGGTTAACTAACACATATATCTGTCTCGTTCTTTTTTTTGAGACACAGTTTCTCTGTGTAACAGCACTGGCTGTCCTGGAACTCTGTAGACCAGGCATCTCCAGTTCACAGAGATTCGCCTGCTTCTGCCTCCCAAGTGCAGGCATGGAAGGCGTGCGCCACCACCACCCAGTTTCTTCTTTCTCTTTTTTTAGCAGCCCTTTCAAAACTAAGACCTTTCTTAAATAACCCAGCACAGCAGTCCCTTCTGCTGACCTCTGGTGTGTAATTCTAATTTGTGTCTGTTTGTGTATATACATGAAGATGAGTGGTAGCGGTATATGTGCATATAAGAGTGTAAGTTCTTGTTAACGTCAGTGTGTGAACATTGGTGCACGTGCATGCCAGTGTGTACAGAGGACAGAACTTGGGTGCTTTCCTCCACTGATCTTTTTTTATTTTTTGAGACAGGGTGTGTCAGTCACTAACCTGAGGCTTACACCGTTGGCTAGGTTAGCTGGCCAACTAGGTTCTAGGATCCTCTATCTCCACCCTCTGCCCCTGCTAGGGGGCCCTGCTCCCTCGCAAAAGCCTGGGCTTTTCACATTCATTCTGGGGATCCAAACTCAGGTCCTCACGATGGCGCGGTGGACACCTTACAGACCAAGCCATCGCCCCCGCTTTTATTATTTCATAGGTGCTAGTCCACCCCTTTCACAGGGACAAGTCCAAGCCGAAGCAAGCTGCCGTGAGACTTCAGTCGATCTTGCAGTCAGTCCACAACCCAGGACCCAGAGCAATCAACGGTGCAGGCCCAGGACAGGTAAAGAGAAACAAACATCCAAATCCGTACCGTCTGTGGTCTGTGGATGCACATAAAACATACAGACCACAGGAAAGAACCAGGTGCATAATCACAAAAGAGAAGCCATAGGGACAATAAAAACCAATGACCTTGAGTTTCACAAAGAAACTTAACTCTCTACCTGCTGGACGTAGAGCTGTTGGCACCCTTGCCGACATTTCTCAGGGTCTGCACACTGAGAAGCCATCTTTAGCCAGCCACGTAGGAATGCTGGCTCATTGTTTCCTTATCAAATATAATCTTCCAAGTCAGAATCTTTATCAAATACTATCTATCTTCAGCGTCAGAATCCTTATCAAATACTATCTTCAATGTCAGAATCCTTTTCAAATACTATCTTCAATGTCAGAAATGAAAGAAAAGTAGTACGTTTGCTAACTTCTCAGGGCTCCTGAATGTGAGCACCGTCAACTCGTAGTCTCCCGCCCCACCCCCGCTGGACACTGGAGAAGACCTGCTTCTATAAAATAATAAACTTGGCGTGCTTTCTCACCTTCTTAATGCATCATAATTTCTAACATTAATATTTTAGGCCACATATATTTTACCACAACTTAATGTCTTTTAAAAATCAAAAGTTCTAAGCCAGCAAGACGGCTCAGTAGGTAGACACACATTTGCCACACAAGGCTGGTGACCCGAGCTTGATCCCAGGAACCCACTGAAAGTGGGTGGGGAGAACCCACCTCACGAAGCTGTCCTCTGATCTCTCCACACATGCTTCCCTACCTCAAAGTGATAATTGTTTCAACTGCAACTAATGATTTACATGATTTAATTAATAACCAAAGATCTGTTCTGAATTAAGTCACTTTCAACTATATTCACTTTCAATCTATCAAGATACACAGCTCTGTCTACAAAGCCCATGCCCAGAAGTTATTCCTTCTAAGCATTTATATAAAATTTGGCTAATTTTAGCCTGGACGAGGGGCATAGACATTAAGAAATCATTTCACATCTACTTACTTTCCTACTAAATTGGGGACATATGTTTAAAATAACAGCAGTTGTTTTTAGCAGTAAGACAAGAGGGCACCTTATAAAACGACAGCCACCTCTTCTTTAACATCAACCCTCATCCAGAGGGGCTTCACATTCACACACTTCCCGGGGTGCTACTGGCAAACATACTCTTACAGACGGTTTCAGAATCCCTGTTTTCTTGGTTTTTGTTTGTTTGTTTTTCATTCTTTCGGATTGCTTTCAGCAGTTTCTAAGCATGGAAGAGTTAGGAACCTGAGGTCATCACTGGCATCTGACAGCACCTAGTGACAGCCCTCTTAAGACTGTGTCTATGATGAGGCAAGATGCTTGCTTCCTACTTAATATCTAACCTGAATTCCTTCTTCCTGAATTCAGGAATCTGTGTCTTCAGTCCCTTTTCTCCTGGGGGGCAGTGACAGGAGAAATAAAACATGTGTGTGACTTCCTCCTTTTCATACAACAGTGGTGACTATCACAAGGAAGTCAAGCCCCCAGCCCCACACTTTGCTTCCCACTCTCTCTGCCTTCCCTCCCTCTGCTCCCCTCTCTGCCTTCCGCCCCTCTGCCCCCCCTCTGCCCCCCGCACCTGGAAGTAACTGCGCTGCTTCTAGGAAGTTTCCTTTAGAAGCCCAATGCACTTTGCCCTTGCCAGGTCAGATAAGGGCTTAACTTCAGAGGCCTTTCTAAGTGTTTTCATTCTCTTAGTTACGGAGCTAATTGTACATACTGTGAGCTACAATTTGATAGCTAGGAACATTGTGTAATGATCGAACCACTGCGGTAAACATATGTGTTTCTTTAAGAGTTAATTTTTTTCAATTAATGTAACAGTCATATACATTTGTTGGGCACCATGCAATGCTTTAACACATGCATACAACATATACTAACAAAATCAGAGTAATCCATGTTTTCCTCCTTGGCATTAGTTCTCACTTTTGGCAGCACAATTCACAAGATGTGGAATCAATCTAAATGAACATCAGTGTAATGAATAAGAAAATGTGGTGTAGTAATTTCATTAAAGTACGCGATGAAATACTATTCAGCCATTAAAATGATTTCCTATCACAGGCATCAAAATGGGTGGAGCTGGAAGACACCATGTTGCATCTAATTAGTCAGGGACAGAAGCATACGTGTCATATGTTCCTCCTGGCACGCGGACGCTAGAGAGTCAGTGCCATGTACAGCAGTGACCACAAGTGGCTAACAGGGCTGGTGGACAACCTGGAGCCGGTCACAGCCGGAGACCACAGCACAGTGGGGGAGACACGGGACAGAACAACAGTGAGGTATTTTAGAAACTCTATAAGGAGAGGAGCTGGAAGGCTCTAAACAAGCCACGCTGTCCCTCAGGAGAGCTGGGTGAGAGAGAGGAGGGGCCCTACTACCCCACACTGGCTATCTACTGTGCTCACACTTAGTCCTTTGGGGTTTTGTTCTTTTTGAGGCAGGGTCTCTTAGCCCAGGCTGGCCTTGAACTCCCTATGCAGTGGAGGCTGAACTTCTCTGATCTAGCCCCCACCTTCAAAGTACCTGGACTTCAAGGTGTGCTGAGCCACTGGAGCCAGCATCTTTCTACAGAGTTTTATTTGTACTTTTTTTATATGTGAGGTTTATCCAAAGTTTAAATTCGATACTTAAATAAGTGGATTCCATCCAAAAAAGAAAAGAAAATCTATCTCATGTGAGAAACAAAGCCTGTGTGCAGTTCTGAGATTCCTCTCCCTGAACAAGGACATTTAGATCTCTATTTGAAATGCTGTTTTAATAAATATTGCCTACCCTGTGAATGAGCAGTAACTGGACACAGAAACCCACGTAGAAGCAACACTTCCCAGTGTCTCTGGCAGTTGACTGTGGCCGGGTGATTTAAACCTAACAGACATGGCACAGCCAGAATGAACCTTTTCTAGATCCAGGCCTGACTTCCCAGGTCTCCCTCTGCCCAGCGCAGCATGTCCTGGCGTCTACCATAGAGACGGTCTCTGAGAGGCTGGGAGATGGAGCAACCAGTGGAAGGAACAGGAATCCTTGCAATTCAGTTCTGCAAGGGGCAGCCTGCCTTGCACACCTGCGATGCTCACTCTGCCAGGGTGGCCGTGGGTGCAGCATCCGCTCCTTTGGTTCACAGATCCCAAGGTCTCTGCTCACAGCACAGGCAGCAGTCATCTGGGCTGGTAGCAGCAGTGACCACATGCCACACCATTTCAGCTGTTTCCTGTGGACTGTCTCATTCCTGATTTGGGGGCACAAGTCCTGCTAATGTTCCCTACTTTGAAATAAAGAGGGAGACAAGCAGATGTGGCGGTCTGGATGTCTTATTGTTTCCCCAAAGACAAAGGGCAGCCCAGGCTGGTAAATGAGCAACTGCAGGTCTGCCCAAAACAGCTAATTACTATAGACGGTTCATCCTCAAGGAAAGCTCCTGGCCACACAGGGCGCTGCTCTCTCAGATTTTCCCTCTGTGGACCTGCTTGTATCTGGGCCAGAAGAGTTAGATCAGAATTAAGGGATTAATATCTGATTTGTTCACAAATACCCATAATCAACTGTTTACTTTTATTACATTATACAAATATGTATGTGTGTGTGCATGCGTGTGTGTGTGCATGCGTGTGTGTGTGCGTGAGTGCCCGCCAAAGTGCCTGGGATAGCAAGCCACCTTTACCTGCTAAGCCATTTCACCAGGTCGAGATTTCTGTGAAAGTCAAACTTTGGAGGAAGTAAACTCAAGCAGAAACAGTTCCTGGAGGGGACTTTCTTACTGCTATACAGTCTGTGACGTCTCAGTAAGGCCAAGCTCTGCATCACAATGCAGGGCTATAAACCACTAGACCACTGCAAATGAACTTAACCTGCCATCCCTGTCTACTGCGGAAGGGTAGTGAAACACCCTACACAACACGGGTCCTCCTTTGGATAAAAGGAGGCTACACGCCTTAACTCTCCCAACTTCTTCTTTGTTTGTTTTAATTTTCCAGACAGGGTTTTTCTGTCAGACAGGGCTGGCTTTGAACTCACAGAGATCTGCCTGCCTCTGCCTCCCCAGTGTTGGGATTAAAGGTGTGCGCCACCACTGCCCGGCTTCTCCCAAACTTCTAAAAGCAGAAGAGATGGCCGAGAGTCATGAATGCCGGGAGGATGAGAGCGTGAAGGAGGTGCCTGGAGATCACAGCCTTTTGTCTTCTCTTAAGACAAGCATCGTGCCTGGGAACCCTCTCATCCTCCTGAAGGCCCTGACAATTAAGTGCCCGATGCACCGCTTTATTCGTTCAGCAAACACCGAGCACCGAGCGCTCGCCGTCTACTGAGTGCCGTGCCAGTTGCTGGATCCACTTTGGCAAAGTGACTGAGAAGACAAACCAGAAACTTTCATACAGCCATCATGGCAGAGAGCCTAAGGTAAGCTTGAGAAAAAACTCCACATTAATTTGCTTTACCCCGAGTCACAAGCGCATAAGAAACAAGATTTGTTTTCCTTCCTTAAGTGACAGATGTCCCTCTGTCAACAGGGACCTGGAAGCTCACTGTATTTATGCTCAGACACCACCCTGCTCAGAGAAAACCCCACCACTACCCCTGGGACTATCTTTCCTGCTGATCCTTTTAGAAGTTCATGGTTATCTTATCCACCTGCTTTTCCAATGCTGTCGCCAAGCTCAGCAGGTTTTAATTAATAAGTGATGAGTGAATGATGTGTGCTCTTGGCCAGCACAGGCAAGTATTTCATTATCTTCAGTATCAGTCTCCTCGTTATATGCTTGCCTACAAAGACTAAGGAAGAAGGAGCATTGGCACCCTACATGGTCAGTCATTCCTATTAAAATAAAAGCTCCCCTTACCCTTGATTAGTTGCTGTGGAAAGATGAAGGGACACACATGACACCAGCTGTGGGTAAGGTCCCTGGCAGTCCACTGTGGGAAGTTCCCTGATCCTGTCCTTCCAAGTAGCCTGGACTCCATTCTGGCACTCACAGGGAGCTCTGCCTTCACACCCCTACTTATGTCACTCACTGCCCACCCCTAAGTTTGGAAACAGACCCAGATGCAGAGGGGAGGTGCCTTGTATATCTTCCTATGGGATCCATCCACATGACATCAGCACTCTCTTCTGCCCCAGTCATGAAAGAAGCGAGAGAAAAATTTACAACGATCTGTAGGGTGCAGAGAAGGGGGGCACCCCTGAAAGAAGGGATGTCATCATGAAGGGAGAAGTTCACATGAGAAGCAACACAAATGTATGTGTGGTGTGTGTGTGTGTGTGTGTGTGTGTGTGTGTACCCACAGTGGCTAGAGAAAAGCACTGGATCCCCAGGAGCTGGAGTTACAGGCAATGTGAGTTGCCTGGTATGGGTGCTGGGAACTGAACTCGGGTCCCCTGGAAGAGCAAGCACTCATCTCTCTATCGTTCCCCTGAAAGAAACTTTTTGCACCCTCTTTCTTCACTGCCACCAAATAACTTCCTACCTTGCTCCAAAAATCTACCCCTGAGCACCGCTTCTTCAACAATTACTTGCACTTCACTAACTTTCTGTGAGCTAACAGTCTTCATAAGCACAACATCCAGCTGTGCCTTTCTAAGGCAACGACTCACCCTGTTTATCAAGCTGCAAATGGCCGCACGAACTATTGGTTACTCCTCTAATTTCATTTCTCCTTTTATCTAGCAGATGTCAGCAAGCTTCTGAGAAGGGCAAGATAGTAAATGTGTTCTGCTTTGAAGTCCTATATGGTCTCAGAGAACTCCTCAGCTTGTCCACGGTGCTATGAAAGGAGACCATCCACAGGCTGATAGGAATGGCTGTGTCCTAACACTTCTTTCCAAGTTCAGGTGATGGGCTGGTTTGACACCATTGGCACTACTGACTCCTTAAGCCTATTCTATAGTCACAGAACC
>LOJH01055259.1:0-11897 GCA_001685095.1 Ellobius talpinus | reverse complement strand
AGAACATAGACAACAATGAGGACCCTAAGAGAGACATACATAGATCTAATCTACCTGGGAAATAGAAAAAGGCAAGATCTCCTGAGTAAATTGGGAGCATGGGGACCTTGGGAGAGGGTTTAAGGGCAGGGGAGAGGCAGGGAGAGGAACAGAGAAAAATGTAGAGCTCAATAAAAATCAATGAAAAAAAAGAATTAGCCAATAAGAAGCTAGAGCTAATAGGCCAAGCAGTGTTTCAAATAATATAGTTTCTGTGTGATTATTTTGAGCAGCTGGGAAACAAACAAGCAACCTATTACAACAAGAGGCAAGTATACAGAAGGTGAAGTGTATAAGGTGAAAGGGCACTGAGGGTGTAACAGACATCACAAGGGAAAAGGAGAGTTTTTTTTTTTTTTCAGTGACTTTGCTGTGACAGATACCCACCCACATGCAGAAGAATGAGGCTGGTTTCTTTTTTCTTTCTTTCTTTTTTTTGGGGTTTTTTTTTGGTTTTTTGAGACAGGGTTTCTCAGCAGTTTTGGAGCCTGTCCTGGAACTAGCTCTTGTAGACCAAACTGACCTAGAACTGAGGCTGGTTTCTATTTGAGGTCAGACATAAACATTAATTCTATAGGCAGATAAAAAGACCTTGCTGTAAGAGCTGAAATTACAAAATGTTTAGAACAAAAAAATAGGGTTAATTTTTATGATCTTGAGTCAACAGTATATTCTTTTTTTTAAGATTTATTTATTCTTCATACAATGTGCTGCTGGCATGAATGCCNTACTGGAAGAGCAGGCAGTGCTCTTAACCTCTGAGCCATCTCTCCAGCCCTCAACAGTATATTCTTAAACATCACATCAAAGTATGAGCTGCAAGAAGCAACAGATAAATTGAATTTCATCAAAGGAAAAAGTTCTGTGTCAAAAACAATTCAACTAACAAAGCGAAAACAAAACCACAGAATGGAAGAATACATTTGCAAAACATATATATCTGATAAGAAATTTAAATTCAGAACATAAAAAGAACTCATAATTCATAATAAAAAGATAATTAAAGTATGGACAATAAAGTTGCGTGGTGATGGCACATACCTTTAATCCCAGCACTCAGGAGGCAGAGGCAGGTAGGTGGATTTCTGAGACTGAGACCAGCCTGGTCCACAGAGACAGTCCGAGACAGTCAGGGCTATCCAGAGAAACCCTGTCTTGAAAAGCAAAACAAAAAAAGAAAGCATATTTCCTAGCTGGGTGTGGTGGTGCATGCCTTTAATCACAGCACTTGGGAGACAGAAGCAGGCGAATCTCCGTTAGTTCCAAGCCAGCCTGGTCTAGAAAGCAGATTCCAGGTTAGCCAGGGCTGTTACACAGAGAAACCCTGTCCAGAAAAACCAAAAAGAGGAAAAGAAAAAAGTATGGGCAATAAAGATGGAATTTAGTTCAACAGCAAAGTGCATGTAGCATGTGCCAGGCCAACGGTCCTCACTCTAGTACCAAGCTGAGTGTGGTGGAACAGGCCTGCGCTCCCAGCACTCCTCAGGCAGGACAACTGCACATTCAAGGGCAGCCTAAGTTATGGAGTGAAAATGTCTCAAAAAACAAAACAAAACAAAAACCCACAACAAACAAGCATCTGAAAGACCCATACTGAACAATGAGATAGCCAGTTAGGAGATAGCATTATTTCCATAAGGCTGAAGTGACTGAGAGGCTCAAGTTAACCCTACTTTCTGGTAGGGCTCCCTAAAGAACTGCATTTCAGCTGGGGGCACACACCTTTAATCCCAGCACTTCAGAGAGAGGCAGAGGCAGAGGCAGGCGGATCTCTGAATTCAAGCTAGTCTGGCCTACAAAGTGAATTCCAGGATAGCCAGGGCTACATGAAGAAACCAAAAAAGAAAACAAAACCAAACCAGTAAGAACAACAAGAAAAAGAATTGCATTTCAGTCTACTTCCAGCTAAAATCCCAACAGAACACCTTTTCATAGGGTACATTTAGGCTGGAATTGGGACAGGTGGATTAATGGACAGGGGGCCTTTGTTGTCCCTGACAGATCTACAGACTGGAGAGATGGAAGATTTCAGATTAATAAGGCAAGACTCCAGCCAGGATTGCTGGATGTCGGTGAAAAAAACAAAAAAGTAGATCCACATAGATTGATGAGGATTGTAAAAAAGCCTCAAAACCTTCAAAGAAGAGTCATGAAGCAGGAGAGGGCTTCGTCACCAGTACACAAAACTCCAGGGAAAGTGACATGATATCTAACATACTTGCCAAGAAAACTCCCCCAAACTAACACAGAGAACATGCCCGGATGAGGCAAGCTCTACAGTGTCTCCAACAGGCACTGTTCTCCACAGTGAGCAGAAGCCTGCACACCAGAAAAGCCAAAGCAGCCTACTTAGCAGGAGAAGACATTGCAGTAGAGCAGACTGAGTGGCGGGAAGCTCTGTTTCATCAGGAATATGAAGACAGACACAAAATCCATGGGCAATGGACCACCTGACTAGGGTGAGTACTCCGGCTAGAGCAGGGTGTCATGTGAGAAGGGACCAATAATGAGCACAACAAAGAATATCTGGTGCCACAGGCAAGCTGGACACACAGACAATGTAGCCACCAGGAACCCTTGTGATGTATGAGCATATCCACACTGTATGGCCCAGGTCTAGGGTTCTCAGTGGCACTGCTTACCGGCAGGGCCCTCTGTACACTATGTGTAATAGGGACACTTGAGACACTGCTGTGGGACGAACTCTGCCTACCTAGACTGTGTCATGTGAGCAAGAGTAAACAGTGAGAACCAAGGAGGCCTGGAAGCAGCAGAACAGCCACCATCATGAAGTGTAGTTGGCACATGTCAAATGGTGATGTACACCTTTAGTTCCAGCTCTCAGGAGGTACAGGTAGGTAGATGTCTGTGAGTTCAAGGCCAATCAGGGTTACACAAAGAGAGTCTGTTTCAAAAAAACATCCCAAAAACCAAATAAAGAAGTCAATGGAAGCACATGGGTTAGCTAAAGCATCCCCAGTGCAGTAAAACTCTCAGGACATGATCACATGGGGTGAAGGCAATCTTTAACAAGGTACCAAGAAACTGGGTCACAGCTGACCATAATGACACACATCATAATTCCAGCACTCCAGAGGTAGAGGCAGGCAGGTCTCCTTCAACCGAAGGTCAGCCTGGTCTACAGAGTGAATTCCAGGACAGCCAGGATTACACACAGAAACCCTGTCTCAAAAAGGGGGGGGGGCTGGAGAGATGGCTTAGAAGTTAAGAGCACTGGCTGCACTTCCCGAGGTCCTGAGTTCAATTCCCAGCAACCACATGGTAGCTTACAACCATCTGTAATAAGATTTGGTGCCCTCTTCTGGCAGGCAGGGATACATGCAGGCAGAACACTGTATGCAATAAATAATTTTTTAAAAAGAAAAAAAAAAGAAAAGAAAAAAATTGGGGTCAGATGTGGAGTCCAAAAGTCAAATCAACACTTCACACCATATTCAAGAATAGACTCCAGATTGATGCAATCTGTGGGACTGGGGATGACTCACTTGTTTAGCATCCGTAAGGCCCTGCATTTAACTCACAGCACAAACGAAAACAACAAATCCTGGTTTTGGAAAACTAAGTAAAAGCTAAAACAAAGTCTCAAAATCAACTGTGACACATATAGGAGGTTATACTGGTCTACTGTCAGAGGCCTAACCTAACCTGCACAAAGACCCAACCTTCTCAGCAGATGCTTGACTGAACCCTGTAAAGGGCTGGTAGATTATGGTGGGTATACACATTAGCCAACAATTTGTTGTTGTTTATTAATTTTATTTTTATGTCTATGGGTATTTTGTTTAAATATGCCTGTGCACCATGTGTGTGCAGTGCCTGCAGAGCCCAGAAGACAGCTTTGTATCCTCTGGAACTGGAGTTATAGATGGTTGTGAGCAGTCATGTGGGTGCTAGGAATTGACTCGGGAAGAGCAGCCAGTGTGCTTAACTGCTAGCCATTTCCCATCCACTGTTTTTTGGGTTTTTTTTGTTTGTTTGTTTGTTTTTTGAGACAGTCTTATGTATCCCAGGCTGGCCAAAATTTCCATTTGAAGATGACCTTGACTTTCTGATCCTCCTGTTTCCACTTCCCAAGTACTGGATTACAGGCCTGCACCACTGTGCCCATTCTATGTAGTACTGGGGATTCAATCTAGAGTTCTGTGCATGTTAGGTAAGTACTTTAACCAGATGAGTCCAAAGTTACTTTTATGTTGGTTAAGGGAACAAAAGCCATAGAAAGGCTGTGGAAAACACCTAGGTTATAAATGTTAAGGAGAGTCAGAAGGCAGAGGCAGGCACAATTGGCTGAGGAATTCTGTACTATACAGGTGTAGAAAGGGCTATAAATACAATAGGAAATTGGCACTATGGTTCAAAGTGGCAGAGGTAATCAAAGCCTTGGGTCAACATCAGATCTGATCTGTCATGTGTCCTGGTTATGTGACTCACCTGAAAAGCCTAAAGCAGAACACATGTGGCCTGTCCAGAACTAACTCAGAAAGGATGGACAGCTAACAACTTAGAGCAAGAACCCATGAATATTCTTGGGACTAATCTTTTAATCTCTCTCTCTCTCTCCTATAAATGTGATAAAAAGCTAAAAATTAAGCTAGGCGGTGGTGGTGCACACCTTTAATCCCAGCACTCAGGAGACAGAGGCAGGCAGATCTCTGTGAGTTTGAGGCCAGTCTGGTCTACAAAGTGAGCTCCAGTACAGCCAGGACTGTTACACAGAGAAACCCTGTCTCAAAAAAAAAGAAAAATTAGAAAAATATAAAATAAATGAGGTATGACTACTAGTGTTCATATGGATTGATGCCCAGAGTGGTAGCAAAATCTGGCCCAGTTCATATGTTCATCAAAATTTCTGAGGAAGCATGCCCCAGCCTCTACCAAGTGTGCAGGTATGCTGCAGTGAGGGGCTGTGCTGAGAACAGTGGACTATAGATACAGAAAGAAGTAAGAGCAAACACGGGTGAGGCCCTGAGAGAAGGAGCGTGAAAGCGGGCAGCCCCATAGACGTGAGTCAGAGAACTACCAGGGGTATTGCCAAGAGCCCTGGAGTCACACTACCTTTTCTGTGAAGGGCTGTTCCTTTCCACTTTCCCAGGGACTGGACAATTCATCAGGAGTGGACACTGCCTCCTTACCTGGTGCTTGATCCTGGAATCCTGGGCTCCTGCTCATCGACATGGTGGCTTCTGCATTCATAATCCTGTGTCTGTGACATTGCCATCTGCTTCCTTAGTGTTGAGGTGAATAGTTGTCAGAGGACCATCAGGTTGCCTCTTCCAGTATCAGACAGGAAGAGGCCACACTAGGGAGAAAAGAAGTGGCTAAGCACTGATGGAAAATTTGGGTATCAGGTGATAGCCCACACCACAAACATGGACTTACAGAAGGCAGCTGGCTCAAATGGAAAGCAATCCCCAAGCTTCAAACCTCCCAGAGAAGTGCTCTTAGTACCCAGTCATCTTCTCTTATAACAGAGGGAGGACCTGCTGGTTAACTCCCACTGCTGAGATTCCACTTGGGCCAGGGTAGGCGCACATGAACCTGAAGAACTGCAAAGGTAGAGGATGCATTGGACTACCTAGGCCTCACTCGTTTATGACATCTGGACCCCGAGCTCTGGGTGCTACCACATAAGGGGATGTTGTGGAGATGAAGTTGAGTAAAAATATACACAAAACACAGGCTATGCCCCATGCAGAGCAGAGCCTCGAGCATGTGAGACACACATAGATTTCCCATGACAGTGAACAGGCTCTCTCATAGACATACTGAGCTTACTAGAGACATTTGGAAAGGGACCCTTGACCCTAAGTTCAAGATATAAAGCAGTCCATGCTGTAAATGTGAATGCTGAAAAAAATGAGCTTTTAGGAAAAACCAGAGAAAACTTAGTTTTACAGTGGGGCTAATCTCCAAGACAGTCACAAAACCAGCACACAAAGGGAAAAATGGTGAACTGGACTATAATAAAGTTGGGACTGAGAGTAGACTAGACATGGTGGCCCATGCCTTAATTCTAGCACTCAGGAGACAGAGACAAGCAGATCTCTGTGAGTAAGAGGACCCCTGGTCTACAAAGTGAGTTTCAGGCCAGCCAGGGCTACAAAGTGAGATCCTACCAAGACAGGGTGTAAGGGCGGGGGGAGGGGAGGAAGAAGGGAAAAGGCTAGTTCAAAATGAGAAGCATTTGCTACAAAGAACATGCACACTATGGCATATCTCATCTGAAAACAGGCACACTAAACATACAAAAATCCTACAGATAAAGAGATAGTGGAGCATAGATGACACAGCAGAAAGTAGACAGCGATTATGGAAATGGCTCAGTTTCATGCTTGAGAGAAGTGCTCATTAAAGGCATAATATGATATAAGCACCCAGCAAACTCACTAAACAGGAAAGGTAAGAACTGCTAAGTGCCGACAAGGCCACGGAAAAGAGCACTTAGGTTGTACTGCTAGGTCTGAAGGGGTCACCTACTCCAGAAGGTGGCTCAACAGTATTCTCTCAAGGAGAGCACATGCATCTACCTAAGCCAAGGCTTCCTTAGAATGGAGGCTACAACTATTCACAGAGGCCACTGTGACAATGCTAGCAGCCCTGTGCCAACAGACACGAAGGGATACTCCAAGTGCACACCAATTCTCCTGCCGGTGAGCATGAACACATGCACACACTAGGGTTTCCTTCCAAAGTTCAGAAACAGTTGCTGCTATTAGAATAGGAACCAACAGGTTCTGGACCAGATAGTGCCTGGACAGGACCAGGCGTAGCATGCTGTCTCCAGTCAAGGCACTGCTTCCATAGTGCTGGCTGGGGAAGCTCACAGAGTTGTAGGAAGATGCTTCCTCCTTTCTCTACACATGCCCCAGCACACCACAGCCTATAGGCACGTGACAGAGTATCACTGGGGCTTTGTCTTCGTACTCTCCTCCAAGTCCCAGAAGAACTCAGATAGCCAGAGCAGTCCTAAGCAAAAGCACACTGCTGGAGAGCACCACACCTGATTTCAAGCTGTAATGAAGAGCTATAGTGATAAACCAGCATGGGGCTAACAGGAAACCAGACACCTACAGTGATCAATGGAATAAAATTAAGGACACATACACAAGGCCATGCAACTACAGCCATCAATTTTACATGAGGCTATCCAAGCACAGATAGGAGAAAAGAATATCTTCAACAAATAGTGCTGGGAAAACTGGACACACGTAGAAGAATGATACCAGGTCTTTCTTTTACTTTGCACAAAAATCAACTCTAAATGGATTAAAGATATCAACATAAGACCTGAAACTCTGAAACTGCTAGAGAAAAAAGTAGGAAAACACATCAAGATGTGAATAGGTAAGAACTTTCTAAATAGAAGAAATGCAAACTGTTTTTAAAAATATTTATTTTTATTAAATTTTATGCGTGTGTGCATGTGCGTATGCATGTGAGTATGTGTATGTGTGAAGGTAGCTGTGGAGGGCAGAGGTGGAGAAGGAATTACAGACAGTTGTACGCCACCTGACATGGGTGTTGGAAACTAAACTCAAGCCTTCTGGAAAATGAGCAAATTCTCTTAACAGCTGAGCCATCTCTACAGCCCCAGAAATACAAGTTGTTAGTAAACAGCTATTTACAGGTGTCCAATACCCTTATCCATCAGGGAAATGCAAATTAATGATATTTTTGAGATTCTATCTGATCTTAGAGTGACTGTCATAAGAAAACAACAGACAAGAAATGCTGGTGAGAGGTGGGTAAAGAGGGATGCTCACCCACAGTTGGTGAGAATTTGAATTGTTGTAGCCACTTTGAACATTGTGGAGGTTTCTCAGAAAGCTAAAAGTAGAACTAACATACAACCCAGTTACATCATACCTAAGCATAGACCCAAAGGGCTCTATATCCTACTACCTGCAAGTTCAAGGTCACTCTGGCTCTAATCACAATCTAGAAAATGGAACCAGCCTAAATGCCTGCTGGATAACCAATGACTGGATCGTGAAAATGGGGTACAATGTGGAATACAATGCTGTTTACTCAGTTGTAAAGAAATATGAAAATATGAAGTTTGTAGAAGGGGAGAATAAAAATATACTGAGTTAGGTAGCCCAGGCTCAGAAAGGCATATGCATACATTCTCCTCATATAAAAATCCCAGCTTTGAATTTTGGATTTGTATGTTTAATTTGGAGTGTCTGTAGAGGTCAAGAAGCCAGAAAGACCCCATGATATGGGGAGAAGAAGCCTGGGGTAAGGGACATAAAACACACATGATATCAGAGTAGGTGGGAGAAATACAGGAGACAGAAAGGCCTAAGCATGAATGTAGGCAAGGGACTAGGGAATAGGAGAGGGTTCAGGGGGAAGGCTAACCAAAACTAAGGATGTATGAAAAGGCCTTATGGTACTCTACTACCTTGTAAGCTAATTTAAAATATATAATTTTTAAAAAGGGAGTTTGAATGGAGACACCCTGCATGAATGAATAATGTTGTCCCAGAAGCCATGGGTTATTGAATAAAAATCCCAGTGCTCCTAGGGTGAGAAGAGAGACAAAGACAGGAGAGACTCAAGGGCCAACTGGCCTCGCATATTCAGTGAACAACAGACAGACCTTTTCAAACACATGAAAGGCAAGTACAGGCAAGTACTAACACTTCACGCTTCCACTGACCCCACTGAGGCATGTACACACATACATGGTGTTCTGTATAATCTCAGCACCTTGGAGGCAGGAGAAGGAAGATGCTTAGGAGCTCCAGGTAAGCCTAGGCTACAAACAAAGATCCTTTCTTTTTTGTTTTTTTAAGTCAGCTGTTGGTTCCTTATCAGTCCCATGTACTAGGTTGAAGCTATTCCCTTGTGGTACTTTTTGAATCAGGAAAGAATAGTGAATTTTGTAAAATATTTTTGTTTATTGATATGATTATTTCTGGATAACAATTGATCCCAGTAATTTATGCACATCTAGGCGAGTGTAAAGGTCAGAAAAGAGCATTTGGTGCCTTCATTACCCTATTCATATTCACCTATTCCTGAGACAGGCTCCATGTCTGAATGTGGAGCTCACATTTTCTCTGCTAGATGGGAAGGCAGCAAGCCCCCGCTATGCTCTTGTCTTTATGCACTTCTAAGCTGGGGTTACAGAGGGTGTGTGTGGTGGGGGATGCCTGGCTTGCTATGTGAGTACTGACTGGGACCCGAACTCTGGTTCTCACGTTGCACAAGTGCTCTTAACCACTGAGCCATCCCTCCAGTATTACACTAAACATATCATTCTTTGTATGAACATAAAGTAGTTATGATGTATGTTCTTTAATTTTATATATTCTTGAATTCATTTGCCTAAATTTTTGTTAAGAATTTCACATCTATGTATACGCAGGTCAATGGCCCATGTATAATTTCTTCTTGTAATTTCTGTTTGGCTTGTTTTGCAACAATTTTCTCCTAGATAAACCTCCATCTTAGAGGAAAGCTGGTTAAGACACAGGATGTTCTAAAGAGAGGTGAACCATTCCATCTTGCAGGGAAGTTCCTTAAGCTCAGAGAGGATACAACTTAGAGGCTTCAGAAAGTCCCTGAAACTGACCAGATACACTAGGCCCCTCCCTCAGCAAGTGTATATAAACAGTAAGGACCAGTGAGAATGGTCCTCAGACCAGTTAAGCCACCTGAAAGAAACAGACACAAGTTGCCCAGGTTCAGACTTGTCTCTGTAGACATCTGTTCACATCTCCCTGGATACTGTCACATAAAAGACGATTGTGTAGGAATGATACTGGCATAATGAATTGGGAGGAACTGCCTCTTGCCAGTTTTCTTGGAGAATATGTACAAAACTGCTATCATCTTTCCTCAGTAGAATGCGCACTGAAGGCACCTGGGTATGTTTTCTTTGTGGGAAGGCTTTCAGTTACAGATTGAACTTATTTAATACAGAACTATAATGTACATTATATTGGCAAACTGTCATGTGTTATTTGAGCTCACTGATAAGCTGGCTCTGTTAGTGGGGGTGTCTCCCACACATCTCATACAAAGCATTTTGTCTCAAAGTATACTCTAAGGCCATCTAATCAGGATGGGCTGACCCCTCCTAAGTCTGGGATAGGAAGAAAATTACAAAACAGCTAACGAGTAAAAACACTGTATCCTTAAAAGCACTAAAGCTAGGCATGGTGGCATATGCATTTACACTCTGCACCTGTGAGGCAGAAGCACACAGATCTCCAAGAGTTCAAGGGCAACCAGCATTTCTCATCCCCACACCTGGGTCACCCTGAAGCATCCCAGTAGCCGCAATCTGGAATGGGGACAAAGCCTGTCATCCCAGCACTAGGGAGATGGAAGCAGGAAGATCAGGAGTTTAAGGTTATACTTGACTACATAGCAAGCTTGGGGCCAGCCTGGGCTACATGATGCCCAGTCCTAAAAAGGAAAAAAATCAAAATCATAACTAGCAAATAAATAAATAAATAAATAAATGAATAAATAAATAAATAAAATAAAAAGAGTTCAAGGGCAACAACAAAAAACAAGAGCTAAAAGTAAATCCTGTCCAACTCATGTTACCATTGTTTATCTCACGATATAAAGTACCCAATGGGAAAGTTCAGTCATGCAGAGCTCATTCATAAAGAGAAAGCTCAATTGGGGACTCCAGCTGGTTGTCTTGACTTCCCCAGTCAGTGTCTGCAGGATGCTGTGAGCACCTGATTTAATGATGTCATCTTTCTGCTGCCATTTGTTCTTTCACTTAGAAGCCTCACGAGTTAGTGGGTAGAGACTGCAGTTGACAGTTTCAATGGGACTTCCCCCATCCATTTCTAATGGGATGTTTTAAACATCTGATGTGATGTTTTGTTATCTTTTTTTTCTATTCAGGATTTCTCTGTAGCTTTGGAGCCTGTCCAAACTAGCTCTTGTAGACCAGACTGACCTTGAACTCACAGAGATCCGCCTGCCTCTGTCTCCTGAGTGCTGGTAAAGGTGTGCACCACCAGTGCCCGGCTGATGTTTTGTTATCTATATCGTGTTATTATTCTTTTATGTTGGTTTGCTATGTACTTAATATATTCATTTAAAACCAAAAAATATGGCTGTTGTAGAAAATTCTCCAGGCGATAGAGAGTAAGAACAAAGTGGTTTAAATTGTTTTATTGACATTTATAAGTGAGCCACATGTACCACAACAGGTATGTGAAGGTCAGAGAACACTTTGCAGGAGTTGGCTCTCTCCCTCTTCACATGAGTTCTGAGGACCAAACTCAGGTCATTAATTTAGTGGCAAGTGCTTTACCCACTGGGCCATATTGGCAGCCCTCCCTAAGCACATTTTTTCCCCCAAGACAGAGTTTCACTGTAGCTTTGGAGCCTGTCCTGGAGGTAGCTCTTGTAGACCAGACTGATCATGAACTCAGAGATCCACCTGTCTCTGCCTCCTGAGTGTTGGGATTAAAGGTGTGAGCCACCACGGCCCGGCTTCCCTAAGCACATTTAAAAAATCCTTTTCAAGTAAGCTCTAATAGTTCATGTCTTTCAAGGACTTATCTACTTATCGATTTATCTACTTCCTAAGAGATACCAGCATTTAAGGCATCAAGTTGCTACACGATCTCTGCTATTTATGACTCACACACTGTGTGATGTGAATCATATCAATATCAGCTCTACTATTAAAAATTACAGTTTTCTTTCATCTATCTGGCTAGAAATGGTCTAATTTTATTGATTTAAACTTTTTTCTTGCATTAATAGCATTTTATTTCATTTCTTTTGATGATTTGTAGTCTTCCTTCCTCTCTCCCTTCCTTCCTTCCTTCCTTCCTTCCTTCCTTCCTTCC
>LOJH01055258.1:0-11897 GCA_001685095.1 Ellobius talpinus | reverse complement strand
CACAGACAGACTATTGTATACATAATAAATAAATAAATAAATATTTTTAAAAAATAAAAAAAATAAATTCCTCAGTGTAGCATGAATATTCTCTGCCCCACTGGTCCCACGGGTTTTCTCCATTTGCATGTTCCCAATATCGCTTGTGAAATAACCACTCTGAGGCTTAATATTAATTACATACTCTTTGGCCTGTTAGCTCAGGCTTCTTAATAACTAACTCTTATATGTTAAATGAACCCATTTTTATTTTATATTTTACCACAACATGGCTTGTTACCTTTTGCTTCTTTGGGCAGCTACATGGCGTCTCCCTGACTCCGCCTTCTTCCTCCCTGCATTCAGTTTAGTTTTTCCACCTAGTTATATTCTGCCCTGTCATAGGCCAAAGCAGCTTCTTTATTAAGCAATGGTCATAAAACATATTTAGAACATACCAAGGGGAATTCCACTCCACCTCAAAATATCTCCTTTCTAGTATTATTTTTAATGTAGTTGGTTTATGCATTGATTGTCATTTTATCTTGATGCATTTGATTTCCATTTCTCAACAAAACACTTTTCCTACAGGAACTTGAAACTGGTGTAGTTGACCTTCTCATACCCTCTCCTAATGCTACTGCAGAAGTTGGTTACAATAGGGACAGGTAAGGACAGGCATGTTTCTCAAATGTCTTAATAATGACTGTCACCTACTGAGTGTTCCCTGTGCACCAGGCACTGTTTCCAGTGCTTCACATGTGTTTCCCACTGAATCCTTATTATAACCCTGAAGCAGTTTACCCGTCATGCCCATCATGGTGAGAAACAGACACTGCCATCCTCACTCAGTACTAAGGAACAGATTGATGGGAATACAGAGCGAAGAGGAAACTCAGTGTCGCTTATGAACCCTGGCTGCCATATGTTCCTTCAGGCCTTTACCGTGCGTGATTCATTTGGATGCTCTGCTAATGCCACGTCATAGAGCTGGTTGTTCACAACCCACTAGTGTCCTTGTATTTGTCATTTTACATTGTTTCAGCATGCTCTCAAGACTTAGAAGTTATAAGTGAAATGACTGCAGAATGAGGGGCATTCTGGGGCAGGAGGCTGCTAGGCCATTTACTGGCTCTTTGACATTCCTTCTAAGTATAGTTGGGTTTGGTGGGGCGTGCCCATAACCCCAGCACCTGGGAAGGGAGGTAAGAGGATCATATCTTTGATGTTAGCCTGGGCTTTGTATCAAGACTTTATCTTAAAAAAATAGAAATAGGAACTTCAGAGATGACTTATTGAGTAAGAGCACTTGAAAACAAGAGGACCTGAGTTCAAATCCCCATCTCATTAAACCTTGGTATGGCTGCTTGTGCCTGGAACTCCAGTACTGGGAGCTAGAGACAGGCCAATTTTGAGAGGTCACTGGCTGGTCAACCTAGGCAAAAGCAGGTGAGCTTCACATTTAATGAGAGATCCAGTCTCAAAAAATAAGGTAGAAGGCAGGCGTGGTGACACACCCCTTTAATCCTAGCACTCGGGGCAGAGGCTGGCTGATATCTATGAGTCTGAAGCCAGGCTTGTTTGACTTTCAGGTCAGCCAGACTCTGTCTCAAAAAATAAGGTGAAGAGCTCTAGAGGAAGATACTCAACATCCTCCTCTGACCTTCACATCCTCATAAAGCTACCACGTGCACAAGCACACACTCTCTGTCTCACACACATGCACACACGTTCTCATTGTCACACACATGTACATGCTCTCAATCTCTTTCTTACACGTACACATATAAACACACACACACACAGGGGGGAGGGGGAGGGAGAGAGAAAGAGAGAGAGAGACTGTGTATCTTGGTGAACATCAAATGTGGTTAGAATAACTAAAGAGCTGAAGTTGAGCCTGGTATGATGGTACATGCTTACAATTCCAGCACATGAGACCAAAAGAGAGGCAATGGGGATGTTTAGACTTCAATGAAATAGCTACATATGTTAATGACTGCAGAATTCATCAAGTCCTGATCCAGTGCTCCAGCGAGGGGAACTCATTTCTAATGGGAGGAATCTTTTGCTGAAAGATTTGCTTTCCTTTTGCAGGTTCCTTTTTAACCCCTCTGCCTGCCTTGATGAACACTTAATGCAGTTTAAATTCTTGGGGATTTTAATGGGAGTTGCCATTCGTACAAAAAAGCCTCTGGACCTTCACCTGGCCCCTCTGGTGTGGAAGCAGCTGTGCTGTGTCCCACTCACCCTGGAGGACCTGGAGGAGGTGGATCTGCTCTACGTGCAGACCCTTAACAGCATCCTTCACATTGAAGACAGCGGCATTACTGAGGAGAGTTTCCATGAGGTACCCCTGGCACATGTGGACTCCTGTGTGTAGAGTCAGATGCCCTTAGTGGCTCAGCCTTAGTGGTTTAGGTAGCTACTGTAGAGCTGGCTGGAGTTCGTCCCTAGCTCCTATTCCTTCTACCTTAACACTTCTCTGCTCATCAGAGTGGACAACCAGGGGTGCCAACTGGAAAGGGGCCCATGTTCTTAGGTGGCTGGAACACAGCAAAGAGGCAGCTCTTTTTATTGGTAGCAGATGGGTCGGCATGGTCTTGAGCAGTCATACCTGCGTAGTCTGTCTTGTCTCTGTTACTGTTTTCTGTGAAAGATATGCCTTTTGTTGTCCTCTCTACCATGCAATAAAATTTCTTTTTTTTTTCCTTTTCTTAGATGATTCCTCTTGACTCTTTTGTTGGCCAGAGTGCTGATGGCAAAATGGTTCCCATAATCCCTGGTGGAAATAGTATCCCACTCACATTTTCCAATAGGAAGGAGTATGTGGAAAGGGCCATTGAGTACCGACTGCATGAGATGGACCGTCAGGTGAGATAAACATGGTGCCAGAGGTAGCCTGGGTGCTTTAATTTATCCAGACAAGAGCTCCCTGATTACTGCCAGATACCATTTATGTATAGATTCATTTCTGTCTATATTTTAGACCTTATCCAGAGACTTCTTGGGCCATGTCTCACTGCCCATGTCCTTAAATCAGCTCCAAATTGATCATTGGTAGTGTGAGATGAAGCTCTCACCTAGCATCAAGGCCCCTCCTTACCACTCCTCACATGTCTGATCCGTACCTCTTACTACCCCATTCAGTACCCCTCTCCAGCTAGGTCAGTCAGCCCTAAATATGAGGCTTACAGCCTCACAGGAGCCTCTTTTCTTCTGATACAGAACTTCGTCCTCAGCTAGGAGTACACCTCCTTCTCCTCACTGGGAGAGACTTCTTTCCTTACTTTGAAACGTGTACTGGTCCTGTCTAGTGCTGAACCCCATTGCGTGCAGTTTTATCCCTGGGAACTTGGTAAATAAGGGCTATTGTCAGTACTTCACAGAAGCACAGACTCTGAGAAAATAAGAATGTGCCCAGCACAGATCCATGACCCCAATCTTTACCCTCTCTACCTTGTTTTTCTCAGTGGACTGACTGCTTTCACTTCCCCCCATCTTGTACCATTGAAATGTTACTCCTGTGAAGTCCTCCAGTTGCCTCCTTGCCCTCCAAGCAGTTAGCCGCACACCCCAGTGTCATACCATTTCCAGACAGTTTTTGTTGTCTCTTCACTGGCCTTGGTGGGTTGATGTTGACACTACATAGCGCAGATAATACCCCTTAGTACTTTGGGGATACTATCGGCAGTCCATCAGCCCAGGCACAGTACCCCCATGTGCACCTCACCCGGGCCTTTCCCAGAGTGCAGCTTCTGTTCTGAGGTGTAGTTTTCCTTTTCTTTATCCGAGATGGTTTTAAGTTGGCCTAGAGAGAGGTATATAAGGTAAGGTTGCCCTCCTGTACCATAGGGGCTTCTGAGCCGAGGACTGGAACTTCCTCCTTCATTCTCCAGCGGCCCAGCTGCCCTGTGCTGTGAGAACAGAAGCAAGGTGATCATGAGCGGTGGTGCCACCACCCAGATCATCTTGTCATTATTAATGGTGAACAATAGTTACCTCCATTTTCATGTGAGAAAATTTAGAATGATAGTAAGCAGTGGGTCCCAGGTTTAGAATGCAATGTCCTGACAAAATTCTTTGCCTGTATTGACATTCTATGGTATATTCTTCATACTTTTCAAAAAGTGTTTTGCAGTTTTTTATGAGAATAGCCATCTATACCATACCAGTCCTCAAGAGCTGCTTGTGTAGATGAAGAGATGGACCACCCACACAGCACACACAGCTGCATGTGACTAGACACATGAATGGGTGGCTACTGAAGAGGCCACTACAATTTTGTGGGAAGGGAAGGCAGACTATGTGGAGTCTGAATTAAAACTAGAAAGAGTATAAAAGTTCCAGAGCAGGGCGTAACTCAGACATGGGTAGCCCTGGCCATAGACCTCAGGCCTGGAACGGACAGCTTGTGGTCAAGATGCATGTCTGCCTGCATGCACAAGTGTGTGTTAAAATGAACAACCTTTCCTGGGGACAGGTGGCTGCCGTTCGAGAAGGAATGTCCTGGATTGTCCCTGTGCCATTGCTGTCCCTCCTCACGGCCAAGCAGCTGGAGCAGATGGTGTGTGGGATGCCTGAGATCTGTGTGGAGGTCCTGAAGAAGGTCGTGCGCTACCGTGAGGTAGATGAACAGCACCAGCTGGTACAGTGGCTCTGGCGCACACTGGAGGAGTTTTCCAATGAGGAGCGGGTGCTCTTCATGCGCTTTGTGTCTGGGCGCTCCCGACTGCCAGCCAACACCGCCGACATTTCTCAGAGATTTCAAATCATGAAGGTCGATAGGGTAAGTGTGCAGTTTTCCTTCCTTAGTTAAAATTTGCCCCTTTTTCTCCCTTTCTGTTGCTTGTCTGTTTGGGAAACCAAGTTTAAACCCCCCAGAAGGCCTGCTGCTCGTTCAGGCTTTAGCCCTTAGAACATCCAAATCTAAAAACATCAGGTATAAAAATTGAACTTGAGTTAGCCCGGGTGAGAAAAGGGCCTACGTGAATGTGGAAAGCATGTTGTCACCAGCACCTTTCCCTGTCCTCAGCTGAGTGGGCCAGGGATTCTCATGCTTCTGCCTCTTTAGGCCCTGTGTCTTTTCCATGTATAACTTGTGTGCCAGGGTCCAGTCTTTTGAACCTGGAAATATGGGCAGCAATGCTAACCCACTGTGCCACCTAAGAGGCCCTAGCTGGAGATCCCTGCCAGGTTGCATTTTGAAGGTGGTTTAGAAATAAACAAGCTCAGAATCTGAAGCAGACATTTGGGGACCAGAGCCATATCTCTAAGTGTGCTGCCAGCTGTGCCTCTTTCCTTGTAGACCTTTTAAGGACCCTGGGCAGACTCCAGGGTCAATGCTGCTAGCCTTCTCCACAGTCAAGCCTGTGCCCCACCCCTGTGTTCTGCCTGTCTCTCCAGCACATCATGCTCTTTTTGCTTTGGAGCCCTAACCCTAACCCTAATAGTGAATTTTCCTTCATGCCCTTCCATCTGTACCTGGCAAGCACTGCCTTTTAAGGACAGTGCCACTGTTACCTCTTCTAGGAAGTCCTCTGGGATCCTTTCCTGTACTTTCTGCCCGACCTCCTCTCGGCCTCCACACCCTGGGACAGCAGTAGAGTATCTGTCCTCTCTTTCCTCACCATACCTACCCCTTCCCTGTCTGTGGCAGTTGTCTGCAGGCGCACGGTGTTGGATGAGGAAATGGCATGGGAGATGCGATGCTTCCCCAGCACCTTGCTCAATTTCAGTGTCTGTCCTATTCTGTTGCTGCCTGCTCCGGAGGTTGAACCATGCAGTGGTTCTCAGCCTTCTAATGCTGCTTGCTCTCCTTAGTGCAGTTTTTCATATTGTGGTGACCTCCAACTATAAAATTCTTTTGTTGCTACTTCATATCTATAATTTTGCTATTGTTACGAATCATAATGTAATAAATATTTGATATGTGACCCTGTGGGACCCACAGGTGGAGGACCACTGCTACAGCCAGTGCTCTTCCTCCTGCAGCTATCAGCTGGCTCTGCTCCCGGCCAGGGCCTAGGCTCACTGGGACTGCTGTGCTGCCGAAGGCTATGAAAAGAGCCTTTCCATACATTTTCTGCATGACTAGCCAGAAACTATAAGCTGTCAATCTGTTTTGTTGTTGCACAGTGAGGTGGGAAGGAGGTAATCGCCCCCTTCTATTTGGTTCTGGAAATGATCCTTGCCTTGAATGTGCCCCAGGCTGCCTAGCTACCCCAGGAGTTAATCTACCACTAATCCCCTGCCTCAGTAAACTGACCACTGGGGGTGTTTCCTTTGTGGCTCCATGTTTAGGTAATCAAAGCCATCTGGTGGCCTTTCCCTTCCTCACTGTCCTCAGCGTCTCTGCCCACACCCTTTCATCAGTGGCTCCCACATGGAGGCTGCTGAGCTTCTGTATCCTGCACTGAAGAGCAGCCAGCCTGGGCGAGCTCTGAGCAAGAACACGGATTTCAAACAAAGCCAAGCAAGGAAGAGAAGACTAGTGGGGGGAGGGGATAAAGTAGCCAGGAGGGCGTGCTGCCCTGGCACCCACAACCCAGCACTTCCAGGAGAGAAACATTTACTATTAAAAACTGCATAGAGAGAACATTTACTGTTAAAAACTGCATAGCAGAGCTGGAGAGGTGGCTCAGAGGTTAAGAGCATGGACTGCTCTTCCAGAGGTCCTGTGTTCAGTTCCCTATAACCATTGGTGACTCACAACCATCTGTAATAAGATCTGGGGCCCTCTTTCTGGTGTGCTTGCATGCGTGTGGGAAGAGCACTGTATACATAATAATAAATCTTAAAAATAAATACTATGTAACCAGCTGTGTTGCACACTATAATCCCAGTTCTAAAGGAGGAGCTTAAGTTGGGGCCAGCCTGAGCTACATAGCAGACCTAGTCTAAAAAATATTAAACATTAGATCATTACTGTCCTTGCAAATAGTTTGGAAAATGGTTGTTAGCTGGGAGGGCCGAGAAGACACATAACATGCTTTCTAGCAGATGCCATTTTCAGTTGTACCCTTTAAAATTCCTCTCTAAAAGATAGGCGTGGTGACACGGCCTTTAATCCCTTGGGAGGCAGAGACAGGCAGATCGTTGTGAGTTCAAGGCCAGCCTAGTCTACTTATTGAATTCCAGGCCAGTAGGGTTATATAGTGAGACCCTGTGTGGGTTTTTTAAGGCTCTTTTAAAATTAAAAACAAAACAACAAACACCCAGCTTTCCAAGCCAGGCCTTTAACCCCAGCACTCAGGAGGTAGAGGCAGGCAGGCAGATCTCTGAGTTTGAAGCCAGCCTGCTCTATAGTACAAGTTCCAGAATAACCAAGGCTACACAGAAAAACAGTCTCAAAACAAAACAACAACAGAAACAGCTTTCCAAGTACATTCATGGTAATGACCATTTTTAGTGTGAGCGTTGCTGTGGTCTCTGGGTTTGATGGCTTTTCCTCACTGGCTGTGACCAGCAGTGGGGTGCTTCAGACCACAGTGCAGTATTGCAGCAGAGAAGGGATGAGGTGCTGTGGACAGCACCTTGGCTCCTTCCACTTCACCCTGTTTGTTGGGGGATCCCCACCATGACCTCAAGTCTGTGCCCCTTGGTAGGCAGGAGGGAACTCTCACCATACTCTCCTGTCTGACAGATTCTGTGCTGTGTTCTCCCAAGCAGTCCTAGTCAGGGCTATCACTTGATATCACAGAGCCATTGGAGGAAGTGGGAAGGAGGAAGTAACTTGCCTGAAAGTAAAGTCTTAGGACAATGGATCCCATGTGCCTTTGCCAGGACCTAACTAATATCTGCTTCATCCAAATAGCCAGATGGTCACAGTCTAGGATTCTATCTGGAAGTAAGGAAGAAGCCCTTTCCTTGTCTTGGTGGTAGCTCCACGCTCTCTGGTATTGCAGTGCACTGGGTAATGGCTCTCTCTGGGTCTGTCTCTCCACAGCCTTATGACAGTCTGCCTACCTCACAGACCTGCTTCTTCCAGCTGCGACTGCCCCCCTATTCCAGCCAGCTGGTCATGGCTGAGCGCCTGCGCTATGCCATCAACAACTGCCGTTCAATTGACATGGACAACTACATGCTCTCGAGGAACGTGGACAATGCTGAGGGCTCCGACACTGACTACTGACCACTAAGGGTGCTGTTGCCCCTTCTCAATAATGCTTACTTCCAAGTTGATGTTGATAGACTTTTATGGTAACTGCATAGATGTTTTAGGAACATAAACTGACATAAACAGTGGCCACATTTAGTTACTTCAAATGAAACAAAGAAATTAGATGTTTTTATTTTTCTGTGATTGTACAAAAGCAGAAACTGCTCAGTCAGGTTTCCCTCTGTATTTTTGGTCACTTTGGATAAGTTTGCATGGAACCATTTTGGTGTATTTTTAGTTGGGAATGATACATTTTTGTAAGCCCACCCAGTGAACATGAAATTGTACATTGTGTATAATTGTTCATTAGAAAGGACAGTTTTACATGAATATTCATATATTTATTTTGTTTTAGTTTGATTCGCCTGTGCAGGGTTCCTTCTGCAGAGAAATAAAGCAGATTCAGGAATCAGAGTGGGGGATGCTTTTTGGCCATTCAGAAGCTGGGGCAGATTTCATCTGAAAAGTACACTACTGAGGATCGCAGTGGTGGGAGAAGCCGGGGCTTGAATGCCTCCTTCCCTTTGTTCTGCTGGCATCCTGGGTCTCTCATTTTGTTCCCTCACCCAAGAGCAGAGCTTTTTTGGCACCACCATTCCTCCTGCAAAGCCTCAGCACATCCGGGGTGAGACAGCATCTCTGTGCCAATGCCATGTGGTCAAGAACTTGGAGACAGAACGAGCAAGCGATAGCCCCAAAGGACAGGGACAGCTGTGCACCTACAGGGACTCAGCATAAACAAGTGGCCGTGGATGAGTGGGTAACTGTGACTTCATACAAGGAGAGTGTGTGGTGAACTGTAAGGGAGGACTGAGCAAAAAGCCCATTGGTGCCCCATTGGTGCTTGAACCCAGCCCCAGGAGACTGTGCTAGAGTGTCATCTGAGCACGCGCTGGCTGAATCTCGGTGGCTGTGAGGCTTCCCTACTAAACCAGAAAGAGTTGGAGGTCTATGGGCAGCTTGTCTCTCTTCCTCCCACCACGTCTGTGTCACACGCTGCTTCCCATGGACTAAAGGGAAAGGTCATTGCTGACAGCTTGCTCAAATAAGGTACCAGGCAGAGGAATGGAAAAGCAGCCATTTATCAGTAGAAAGGCAAGTGTCTGTAGAGAACATGAAAGAAAATGAGGTCCTGCCAGCCCTAAGTAAGTAGTGCATGAATCTGCGGGGAAATCCCTGGTAAAGCTGAGAATCCTGGCATCATTTTACTGAAGTTTTCATATGGGATTGGGCCTTAGAGAAATATTAAAGTTTCTGGGGGACACCAGGGACTTGTGGATAAAGCAAGCCCTTAATTCTGAGCTTGAGGTAGGAAGGCACTACCTGGGCCTCTGGGCCAGGAAAGTGTCACTAAGAGAGTAGGGCTCTGCTAATGAGATTAAAGTCCCTTTCACTCCTGGGTTCAACCTAGTGACAAGCAGGGCTTTCCCTCTTGCTGAGCTGAGGGTGTGCACTGCAGGTTTCAGTTCATTTTAATGGAAAAAAAAATGCCTTAATCCTGTGGGCTTGGGCCTTCAACAGCAGATTTACCCTGCCTGGAGAGGGTGGGAGATGGTGCCCAAACCTACCTGTCAGACCCAGCCCTTGGGGAAGAATCCACGTAGATGCAGATGCTGTCTCTTGGCTGGAAACCTACTTGCTTTGTTATTTTTGTTAATTTTTTCTCTGGATTCTTGAAGGCTAGGGTTCCTATCTGTGGAGCAGAAGTTAGGTCTAGAGACAGGGATTTGGTTTACCTTGGTTACATCCACCCCCTGTAGAGGTTTGGATAGTTTAATTGCTGGTCTCATTAACAGATACTTTCATATTTAAGCCCTTAAACTCAAGAAAGCATAGACCCTTTAAAGCTTTTCCCAGATGTCCACGCAACGCAGGTTTGTTCCACTCCTCCTGAAGCAGTGTCTGGTTAGCTCAGTATATATCAAAAGGCCAAAAGGAGATTAAGAAGATAGGCATTCCAGGAGCTGGTGAAAAATGTGGTCTGATAAAACCTATGAAGGCACAGATCACTCCCAAGACTATTTCCAGCAGTTCTGGTAGCCACATCTGCCCTGGCTTACCCCCCTTCCCTGAAGGTGCCATGTGCTTCCTGAGATCTGCCTGCTGATGGGAAGGTCATCATAGTTGGAACTGGGTGACACACTGGCTTTCCTGCTGTGGGATAATGCTCTTGTACACTGTTAAGATCTGTCACTCATATTAGTTTAATAAAACGCTGGTTGACCAGTAGCTAGGCAGGAATGACCAGACTAAGAGAATTTTGGGAAGAGGAAAGGCAGAGATGCAGTCACCAGCCAGACGCAGAGGAAGCAAGATGAGCATGGCTTACTGAGAAAAGATGCCAAGCCACATGGCTAAACATAGACAAGAATTATGGGTTAATTTAAGTTGTAAAAGTTAGTTAATAAGAAGACTGAGCTAATAGGCAAAGAGTATGTAATTAATATTAAGTCTCAGAGTGGTTATTTCATAAGTGGCTTCGGGAACAGGCAGGCAAAGAAAGCCTGGTCCGGGGAACCAACAGAATGGAGTATACTTCTAACAACACTTTCCCACAGATTAAAAGGCCAGGGATAGTGTGTGTGTGTCATACTGATTCTGGGCTAGGTGCTGCCACTGCTCAGAACCTGGCAGCAGCAGGAAAGCCCCTCAGCAGTCCACAGGGACTTGGAGGCTTTGCCTGCCATATCAGTTCACAGACTTCTGTGGTTGATTTACTGGTTCCTGCTGGCATGAGGTGGCCTCCAGGGGCTCATTTAACCCTCCCCATTATCTGTCCTTCATATCCCTCCATCGGATTCTCAACTCCTCTCCCTACTCCAGCCATGCTGATCTCATTGCTGTTGCTAACACCTCAGTCATGTTCCTGGTCTGGCACCCTGCAGTTTCTTGGCCTGTAAACTTTCCATATGGCTTGCTGGGCTCCCCTGGCTCTTTTCATGGCTCACAACTATATCTCCTTGAGATATAATTGTCAACCCCCTCTGAGTGAACCCAATCCGAGTCATCCCCATCCTGCCCCGCAAGCCACTTTCTGGACCAATTTGCCTCTACTAAAATAGAGACTGTGGGTACAGAACAGAATTTGTCTTTTTCATGCTGTTTCTCGTTTGGGAACAAATTAAGGAACCTGTGGGTCGCAATTGGGAAACTTTCACAGAAAACTGAAAAACCTGGCTGCAGATAAATGACGGATCTTGAAACAGCTGGCAGTGGAACCTGAACTTGCCCACCTCCTGACTGTGTCCATTTACCCTGCTAGGCCCTGACCATAGGGACAGGACAACTAAAGTGAAATTGACGTGAAGTTCAGGCCCACGGCCAGAAATTTAGGAAATGAAAGTCTCATTTTTTTGTTTGTCTGTTTTGTTTTTCCCATCAGCTAATAATGTCTCCATATCCAAGCACTTACCCAGGGCTACTACTACTTTTATCTTTAAATGTTGGCTTTTTAAAAACTGATGCATTTTTCCCTTGTGAGAACCGTAGAACTAATTGGTAACTATCAGTCATGCAGTGATAGGGGCGAGTTTTCTAGAATGGCTTGTGCATCCTGCTTCGGCGTGGGCATACGCGGCTAGGGAGGCACCAGGCTCGGGTTCTTTCTCCCGCCCTTCAGAGGCTGCTCGCCAGCCTTGTGCGCGGCTCAGCCGCGGGGTCGGGAGGGACCTATAAAAAGAAGCACCGAGTGCTTTATAAACATCCGCTCGTTTAATCGCGCGCGCGTCCTCCACAGGAACTCGTCGGGTGAGGTAGG
>LOJH01055256.1:0-11897 GCA_001685095.1 Ellobius talpinus | reverse complement strand
CTGACAAAGTACATGGTATCCGGACTGGATAAGCAGGACACAAGGGAAAGGACTATCAAATCATGCCAAGAGAGGGTAAGACGGTTCTAAAAAATTCCCTGCCTCTAAAACTGGTCTGTCAGTTATGCTAGGCTTTAGCTAAAGCTGGTTGCTTCAACGTTGCAAATGAGACTTTGGGTGATTGCTCAGGTAGCCAATTGTCTCCATTATATACTGCTGGACTCAAGTAATATCTCCCTTCTCAGTCCTTTGATGGGGTTGAAGATTAGATAGTCGTAGTTACCTTCCTCTTATGATTTAGCCAAGCCTATTTCCAATGCAACACTTAGACTTGCATAAATGTTAGAATAAAATGTTTATTAAAACATTTATCTTGTGTTCCTTGCTTAATATTATTTATGTTGTTTGTAATTTTATAATTGATATCTTTCCTAATGTAAATAGTTTTGTATTGGGTTTGGATTGCTCTTGTTCAGAAAAAAGGGGGAGGTGATGGGGAAGCTTTGTTAACCAATTATCTTCAAGAAGTGGGACCAAGTTAGGGTATGGCTTTCTGGGACCCAGAGAAAAATGAGCGCAGGGTACAGGTGCCCTCCCTTTGTGGTTCCCTCGTGGCATGGCTGAGCTTGGACTTCTCGTTCCTGTTTCGTGAGTTTTTTTTCCCTTTTAGCAAATAAAAATGTAATTGTTTATCTTTTAGCTAGTCTGGTTATTTCCCGAATTGAGCTAACTTCTACACTCTGCTATTATCACAGCTCAGACACAGAAACAGAAGCAGTGACAAGCTGAGTAAGAGTCCCAGAGTCACAGAACTAGCTATGAGTAGGAGCAGGATCTAAAACCAGATGATTCAATGACCCTCCAGTGCCCTAGAACATGCTATCCTCTGAGGCTTAGTTAGGGTTACTATTGCTGGGCTGAAACACCATGGCCAAAAGCACCTTGGGAAGAAAGAGTGAGTTTATTTCCTTCATAGTTCCATATAACAGTTCATCATCAAATGCACTCAGGGTAGGAACTCAAGCAGGACAGGAACCTGGAGTCCAGAGCTGATGCAGAGACTGTGGAGGGGTACTGCTTACTGGCTTGTACAACCTGCTTTCTCACAGAAACCATGACCACCAGCCCAGGGATGGCACCACCCACAATGGACTGGGACCTCCCCCATCAATCATTAATTAAGAAAATTTCCTATAGCCAGATCTTAGGGAGGCATTTTCTCAGCTGAGGCTCCCTCCTCTCAGCTAACTCTAGCTTGTGTCAATCTGACGTGAAACTAGCCAGCACTCTCTTGTTAGGAAATACTTTACAAAGAAATTGGTTTTTCACGAGAGTAAGGAAATCTACTCCCTCACTTACAACTGAAAAAGAGAGAGATGCAGGGAGCCTCATGATCATCCAAAGATGGTTAGAGATATGGCAAGAGGTACCAGCTCCTTCCTAGTCCTATTGTCCTCAACCTCTGGCTCCACCTTATGTGGAATCCCCTCCAAGTTGCAAGATACAGTTAGTGGTCTTGAAGCTTTGTGCTTCTTGTTCAGGAAAAACAAGGAAATCTCAACAAGTGTGCCACATCCTGCAAATATACATCCCTGTATCCAGATTTACTGTATCAATTAAGGCAAATGAAGTCTTTGGGGCTGTAAGAGTCATCATGGCAAGTCTACAGATCAGGGTTGAGGGATAGGCTTCTTGAGGCCTATCTAATGCTGGAGTCAAAGATGGAGTCTTCCAAAATCCAGGCTCTGGTACCCAGAACACAGTGGCCCTAGTATTTATGGTTGTGGTTGTATCTTTTCCCAAAGGAAACCCTTAACCTCTGGCTCCACCTTATGTGGAATACCCTCCAAATTGCAAGATACAATTAATGGTCTTGAAGCTTTGTGCTTCATGTTCAGGAAAAAGAAGGAAATCTCAACAAGTGTGCCACATCCTGCGATATACATCTAGTTTTAGAAAACGATTTAATTACCGTTTTCTCGCCTGCTTGAATTCAATCAAAATAATAATCAGTGGGGAAAACAAAAAACACTCTCTAAAAAGCACTTGGGATCTAAATAAATCATACCCCCTTTACAACTGTTCAGCAGCCTCCTGTAATGAAAGACATCATGGGAAAAGCACTTTGGATACTGCCCTTCCCACTCTACATTAACAAGCTATTTATTCTACAGAGTTAGGAAGAGAAGACATAGACATACAGTGGTGGTAGTAGCAGGTACATCAGAAGGAGGAAGCAGTTGGTGACAAGGAGGATGGTACACACCTTACCATTCATTTCTTTTAATCATTACAAGAAGACAGTGTCCCTGCTTTATAAATGAGGGAGTAGAGAAATGAGATTATTGGGCATTCATCCTAACTTCATGCAATGGACAAAACTAGAGTTCAAACTCACATCTATATGACTCTATCATCCGGTTTTCCCCAACACTGCTCTGGACTTTCTTGGTCACTCCCCTGGCCTGTATTAGTATGACAGCTATTCTCATGCTATTGAATATTTAATAGTGTACCAAGAAACACTACATGTGTGTGCACATCTTAATTTACCCTGACAATAACCCTGATAGGCAGTTTATGGCAAAAAAAAAGTTTTTAGTTATAGGTAGTTGAATCCTAAATCAAAATATTAAAGTCAAGCCAAGAGAGGAAGAGGAAGTTTATTTCACAGATGGCTATAAATGGGGACAAAGTGACTTCAGGCACAGCTGAAGGAGTGGAATTGAAGTTCAAAGAGTCAGGATAAACTATCATATTTAGCTTATGCCTTTTGTTGCCCAGGAACAGAAAGAATTGTATCAAACGTGTGAATGTTTCTACTCTTAGAGAATCCTCATGCTCAGATTGTTTGGGCTTCATCCTGGTTTTGTAGACTTCATCTGGAATGTTCTTATTGATATATCTCATCCTCATTTTCTACCTTTCTTTTCACTTTCCCAAATCTCTACAGACTCATTTGCTGAGTATTTACTGACGGCTGATGTCCCAGGTTCTGGGAATACAGATGAGGTCAAGGTGTCCCCAGTTAGGGTGAAGACAAGAGAGAAACTCAGACGGGAACAGCAGCAAACATCTGTAACAGAGGAACACCAAGACTGTGAGGGAGCAAGCAGAGCATGACTCCCAGATCCTTCTCCCCATGTCGACATGGATTCCCGTCCTCTCTGGTGGTGGTGAGTGAACTTTCCCTGAGCTGGAATCATTCATAGGACACAACCTCGAGAATAGAGGGTGTAGGCTATACCTTCACATGAGCAAATGTGACCAAGTGTCAGGTGGCACGCAGATGGGGTGCTTAGTATCCATATTAGCTATTTTTTCTCATCATTGCAACCCAAGCCCTGACAGAAACCACTTAAGTGAGGAAGAGTTTATTTCAGCACACACTATCAGATGGAACAGGCCATCACTGTGAGAAAGCCTTGGTGGAGCTCTTTGCTCCATTGGCTGATGGCTGCCATTTCTCACATGTTGGCAGGTCAGGAAATAGAAAGCTCTATACTAAAACCCAAGGTTAGCAAACATCAAAGGCCCACTCCTAGTAATCTACTTCTGTGAGCCAAATCCCATGTCCCAAAATTTTCATAATCTCCCCCAAATAGCACTTCTGGGAACCAAATGTACTAATACATGAGCTTATGGGGGACATTTCAGATTCAAATCCTAACAGTGTCCTTTCATTCTAAGCTCAGAGGACCTGGATGTCAACCTGAGAGCAAGTCAGTAAGCAGCTCTCCTCTGTGGTTTCTGTTTCAGTTCCTACCTTACCTTTCCGTAAATGATGGACACATCATAAATCAAATAAACTCTTGCCTCCTCAAAGGGGTTGGGTCAGAGTGCTTATTACAGCCAATCACAGCAATAGAAAGCAATCCAGAACACAAGGACATGCCTACAACTGCTCCTTGCCATGAGACTAAATATTAATTACAGCCTTTGTCCCTTAAAAGGCCATCCTATATTTATCTTCTCTTATTCAGGAATCAGGAATCAGAATTGGAGCCCTCAATTTTCCGGACTCTCCATATTCTCTTTGATCTCTTCACAACAGCCTTCTTTCCTGAGTTCAATTCCCTTTTAGTCTCCATTGTGTGCAGTCCATAGCAACTCAGCTAGCTGAGTAACATTCTGTCTTATGAACTCTTTACTTAGAGGCAAAAGTTCATTTAGGACATTGTCTGTTTCTACAGTGACTGCTGCTGACAATTTTATCAAGCAGATATATATTCAATAATAAAAATTGCCATTTTTTAATCCCAACACCCAGAATTAATACCACAAAATTTAGATAACCACAGAGGCACTTCAGTTAAGTGTAGCACAAATTCTAATTGGTTTTAATAATAAAAACCCAGAGTCAGATATAGGGGTTAATACTGAAAAAATAAGAGAAGCAGAGTAGCTAACCACTAGAGAGTTCTTACCTCTACCAATGCGCAGACCAAAAAGGCAATCCTTTCTCTATGAAACAAAAGACTGCCTTTCTCTAGAAAGCCTCAGACTGAATCTCTATGAAGTTTCAGACTGCATGCTGCCCCTATGAAACCTCAGACTGCATCTGAGCTCCTGTCTCTTCTGGCCTTATATTCTTCTCTCCACCCAGCCATATCCCATCTCCACCTCCCTAGTGCTGGGATTAAAGGCATGTGATCCCAAGTGCTGGGTTCACTTTTGTGTGAACTCTGTTTCTCTTTTAAATAGATTCAATCTCTGTGCAGCCCAGGGTGGCCTTGAACTCACAGAGATTTCTCTGCCTCTGTCTCCCGAAAGCTGGGAGTAGAGATGTATGCCACCACTTCCTGCCCTCTATGGCTAACCAATGGCTTAGCTCTGCACGCTGATCTTCAGGCAAGCTTTATTTGTTAACACACACACACACACACACACACAAAATGTCACTACAGTTATGTCCCAACTACTGATTCGGTCAGTTTAGCCCAACTAATGTTGCAATAAGAAACCCAAAATTATTACTAATAAGAGTTATTCCTTGTTGTTCACAAGTTGGCTGTTATCCTCTTCCCTTCAGATCTGGATTATGCTATGAGGTGGCAGAGGAAGAAACATAATCTGGATGCTGAATATCCTCTAAAGGCTCATGGGCCCCTGGGCCCCAGGGAAGTGCTACTGAGAAGGGCTGTGAATCTTTAGAATGCAGAGTTTCATGGAGGTTCCAGGTCGTAGGAGGTGTGTTCTTACAGGACATTGTTGAACCATGGTCTCTGCCTTCTTTTGCTCTTTGGATCATATGGTGAATAGGTTTGTTCTACCGCACTCTCAGAGGACTGTGTTTGCTGTGCTTGCCAGAGTACCACAACAATGGGTCATCTGATCCTGAACTGAAATCTCAAGAATTATATACAAAAGTAAGCCCTTTCTTCAAATAACTCCCTTATGTCAGATATCTCATTGAAGTAACGAAAAAACTGGCAAATATTCTCTGCTTGGAAATGGCGGGTGGGCTTCTAGTTATGCTCCATGGCCCAAAGTTATCCCCAATATCAAGACTAATAAAAATGGATGAGATGGATTCTCCTTCTCGCAGAGAGGAGCAGTGGGGAATCCACCCAAAATGATGATGAGAAGATATTTTGGAGACAATAATATAATCTCCCCCGCAGTATTCTGGCAAACATTTAATAAGTGCCTTTGTGGGGAAGAACAGTCCTGACAGACAGCAATCATCAGGGTCCACTGTGATTAATTTCCAGCTGCCAGTGTGATCAGTTCTGATGAGCCAGGGTGAACAGAACAGCACATTGCAGACGCCACCCAATTCTAAACTAGTCATGCACAAAACCTAAACTGGCCTGTACCTGTCCCCACTATGCAGCGCACCTCCAGTCTTGTTGCGGATGTCAGCAGGGGAGGAGACTGCATGATTCCGCATAAATCTGCCTCTTGCTTGAGATGAGTACGTGTAGCAGGGATAAAGACTCCTCAGTCCAAATTCAGTCTTCCTGTGCTTTGCTACTTCTGTTTAAACTGGCACATTCAATCAGAGAGTAATGATGTGAGGATGAAATAAAAATAATCCTTTTGCCTCTATAAATAAGATTTAGCCCCAGGTTCCTCTTTTAGTAAGATGCTTATTAAGAACTTGGCTCTCCTCCAACAAAAATAAGGTAGGACTCGTTCAAAGACCTTTAATTCCAAATTATTCCTGGTAGTAGCTGCTTGATGAGGATACGTCTCTATTTTTACATGTTTACAATTCTCCAATGAAAGTCTCACTTAAAACGATCCTGAATTTGGAACCATCTCCCAGGACACTTTTTACATCGATAGGATTCATTCCTCTGAGGACAACGTTGGGTAAGTTGTTTAGCTCTGAATTTTTGTTTCCCCATCTTGAGGGTGGGGTCCTAAGTCTACATCACAAAGACAATATGAAGCTTAAATACCTGACATGCATGCATGTCATGTGTCAAAGTACCTTACATGTGGTAGTTACTCAAAGAATCATCACCATTTGCAGCCGAGGACACTGGTTAGAGTTATGATTATTACTAGGGCACAAGACTAAAGGTTTTCAAGGAAATATTTAAATTAGTGTAAGTAAGGCATTACTCAATGGCCTCAGTAAATATGGCGGGCTATATAGGAAAAGAATAACCGGCATCTCCCCTGGAAACATGAGTATTATTGTCATTTAACAAAACTGCTATTCATTAGTACATGATAGCTATTATCTGTAGCTTGGCTCCAATGACAAAGCCAGTACAAAGACTGCATGCTCTCCTGAGATCAGAAGACTTATATAGGGTAGACCCTACATCCCATTCTCAGGCAGAAAGGAAAGCTCACTCAGCCATGTCACAGACATCTCTACTGCTTCTGTCTCGAAACATCAGGAAATGTCTGTCACCTGTATGCGTATGGACGATCCAGAAGGCCATGAAAACACAGGTGCCCAGTGTAACACTGCCCACTTCACAGTTTCCTATCACAGGGTGACAAGCTGATCACTCATAAAGAGTGATGTGGGATTCCCCTCTGTATGCTGTGATTACCATTAATGAATAAAGAAAACTGGCTTGGCCTAATAGGGTAGAAGAGAGCTAAGCAGGGAAAACTAAACTCAATGCTGGGAGGAAGAAGGCGGAGTCAGTGAGAAGCCACGTAGCCCCCCTCCCACCCCACCCCCAGCCAGATGGAACTTTACTCGATAAGCCATAGCCACATGATGACACACAGATTACTAGAAATAGGTTAAATTAAAATGTAAGAGCTAGCCGATAAGAAGTTACAGCTAATAGGACAAGCCACGATTTAATTAATACAGTTTTTCTGTGATTATTTCAGGTCTGAGCTGCCAGGAGGCCAGGAAACAAACAAGGGCCCCTCCCCCACAACAAAAGGGAACCCATCAGTTCCCTGGAGAAAATCATTTGTTCTTCCTGAGTTGTTAGCGACAGACAAGATCATAATTTTAGGCCATTTATGCATCTTGACTTAGAAAATCATGATGGAAAATATATTAATACTAATGGTGATAACTATGAAAATGGTGAGAGCTGCTCAGGCTGGTAGCCTACTACTCTGTTGTGTGTGTGTTTGTAGATGTGGGTGGCTCTTAAGCATATACGGCATATTTGTTCTTCAGAGCTCTCTCTCTCTCTCATCCTTTGCAAACCATGCATCAGCATCAGATGCAGCCATAATTTTTCAGAAGTAACACACACACACACATACATACAGCAAGACTTGGAAGACTTTGAAGTGATGGATAAGAAGGCAGAAGCTTATTTAATTAGGTATTTCAAAGTGGAGACTTACCATTCCATGTGTGAGCATCTTCACACACTTGGGGTGCAACTATAGTTATTTATTTGCTTTCCCCCATTAACTCATGGAGGAAAACTTGCTATTATAACAGCAACAGGAAGAATGAATCCACATATTTCAGTGATTTCTTGCTTGCCTATCATTCCAAATCTAAAGACTCTGGACGGAGAACAGCTTCCCCACAGCTCCAAGGATCCTTGGGGAGCCAAGCCTGATGGCCCTCTCTTCCCTGAATGATGGGTTGCTAGACTCATCCAATAAGGATTGTTTGTCCCAGTGTTCCCAGGAGACCCCTAGGCAAGCCAAATTGCCTTCCTGACACCTCTTTTGATACAGGTAGAAATAAATAGCATTTCACTAAAACTTTATATTCACTAGCACACCTTTCCAGATTGGATTGCTTAAAACAGATGAACCAAATGTCACCCTCAGGGTTTACAAGATGTCACTGAAATAAAGAAGATCTGCAAAAACACTTTCGCATTATTACAACATGGCATAAAAGGGAAAGTTTTTGAAGGAATCAATTAAGTAGTTTTTCTATGATGTGTAATTGGTGTCCAGTACATTTGTTATTTTGGATTATGTATAAATTGAGCAGATGCCCAACTGATGTTTTACAGAATAAACAAATTAATGATAATGATATCAATCTAATAAGCACCTTGAAATAGGCATATGTCTTTAAATGTCGGTTTGTGCAATAAAATTCATTTGGTGTTTACAAGGTGACAATTAGTGGGTATTCTGTAAATATCCCTATCATCAATGAATAATCACTTAAATTGCTGACATGGAGAGCTATGGCCCTATTACATATGTTATTAAGGTGGAATACAGTATAACCCTGAGGATATTCTTCATGCAAATAGCTGCCTTGGTGTTCTGCCATGCATACCACTGCCTTATTTACATCCATCTAAAGGGACTGGGGGCCTGGAGAGCTGATTCACAGGGGTCATAAACTGGACAGAATGAACTGACCAGCTCACATGGCAGGTGTGGGCCCTCCTTTCACCATGTCTCCAGTGTCCTCACTCACCATATCACCATTCAAGTTCCTGCTGTGGCAAAGAGGTGAAGTTATCCCACAGGGGAGGGTGCCCTCCAGCCAAGGGTGTGCTTAGACCCTGCTGCAGCCCAGGCAGACTCCACCAACCTCTCAGCAGTCTTCGAGCAAGAGAGTCCCTCAAGACAGGAACCGAATGCTCTTTCTTCTAATGAGGTAAACACACGTACAGCAGCTTTAAGATTCAAGTTTTTCAGAGCTGCCTTTGAAACATCAAGACATAAGCCAGCTCGGTTCTCTGTCTCTCTCTCTATCTCTCTGTCTCTCTCTTTCTCTCTCATAAGCAGTAACATTACAAACTGGAAAATGTTTTTATAGCCTATGATAAAAAGAGGAAAAGGATAAAAAAGGAAGGAGAGAAGGGATAGAGAGACAAAAAAGGAAAACTGAAAGAAAAGAAAAGATTCAAGAGGTAGGGGAGTTAACTAGCTGAGTCCTTCAGATCCTTACAAGCTCCACATCTATTTTCTAAAACTTTGTAATTTTACTTATTAAGACAAGGTCTCATTACATAGCCCTGGCTGGCCCCAAACTCACAGAGAGCTGCCTACCTCTGTCTCCCAGTGCTGGGATTAAAGGCGTGCACCTCCATGCCTGGCCTGAAAACTATAATTTAAACCCAATTACAGATAAAGGACTCTAAAGAGAGAAGGCATTTAGCTTGACTTGCACATATTCATCATGTGTAATATGATGTAATTCATTCAATCACTTCTCTTCATGCTGGCAGGAGAGCAGGAATTTCTCTAACAACACGGAGAGAGCTTTCGGCTGTGACAAAACAGGAAAGAGGAAGAGGAAATGGGAAAGGGGTCATCATTACCACTACCAGTGCAGTATAGGGAGGCGGCAACACTGCATCATACATGGAGGCCTGTTTCCAGAATCAAACCCTGCCTTTCCCGCAATCAAGCAAGACTATGGCCCAATCACTTCCCCCTCTCATTGATTTCCCTATCTGCAGAATGAGGATAGCATTGCCTACTGCAGAAGGGTGATGGAGACTGAGCTACCCCACAGAAGTGTTTACTCCCTGAGGTGGTTTGGAAAATAGTCCACAGAGGCCCATAGGGAATGGCAGTATTAAGAGGTGTGGCCTTGTTGGAGGAAGTGTGTTGCTGAGGATGGGCTTTGAGATTTCAGAAGCTCAAGTCAGGCCCAGTGCCTGCTCTTCCTTCCTGCTGCCTCTGGATTTGGATTCAGAACTTTCACCATGTCTGCCTATATGCCACCATGCATCCTGCCATGACAATATTGGGCTAAACTTCTCAACTGTAAGAAAACCACCCCAATTAAACGTTTTCCTCTATAAGAGGTGCTGTGTTGCCAGGCTTTGGTGGCTCATGCCTTTATCTCAGCTCTCAAGAAGCAGAGGCAGATGGATCTCTGTGAGTTCAAGGCCAGCCTGGTCTACAGAGCAAGTTCCAGGACAGGCTCCAAAGCTACACAGAGAAACCTTGTCTCAAAAAAACCAAATAAATAAATAGATAGATCTAAAAAAAAAAGAGTTGCTGTGGTCATGGCATCTAGTCACAGTAATAAAATCCTATGACACTTCTTGATACATGGCAGGCTTATAGTACTTAATTCTAACTCTTTCGTTCATGTATTACCTGTTGATTACTCATCTAATACCAGACATAGCTTGGTGAAGAACAATGCAATACTTTGTTTTTGTTTTACCTACCCCCTTCACAATGTTTGCCCACGTTTGCATCTAAGAAAACACTGAAATGACCAACCTGGTAGAAGAAAGGGCTTATTTCATCTTATACTTCCATATAAAGTCCATCACTGAGGAAGTCAGGGCAGAAACTCAAGAAGGATCAGAAGCAGGGACCATGGAGAAATACTGCCTACTAAATTGTTCCTTGTTATCTTGCTCAGCTTGCTTTCTTATATAATTCAGGGCCCAAGGGTGGAAACTAACCACAGTGGGGTGGGTCCTCTCACATTAATCATTAATCAAGAAAATGCCACATATGCCCATAGGCCAATCTGTTGGGGGCAATTTCTCAATTGACATTCCATCTTCCTGGTTGTCTAGACAGTACAAGGTTCAATACATTAATTTATTCAATGTAGTCAGTTGGTGCCAGAGGTGCATACACACATTCATGTACATGTCAGAGGTACAAGAATGAGGGGACCAAAGCCTACAATCTCTAAATTCTCATATTCTGGTATAGAGGAAAAGACCTAAAAATATAGGAGTTGTTTACAAAAGAAGTAACCCCAGAAGGACACCTCTTTATACTGTGAATATGTTTTTATTACCATTGGTTAATTAAGAAGTTGCTTTGGCCTATGGCAGGGCAGAATATAGCTAGGCAGGAAATCCAAAATGAGAGACAGGAAGAAAGAAGGTGGAGTCCGGGAGACATCAACAGTTGCTGGAGGAGTACGATGCCAGAGCATTACCCATAAGTCACAGGGCATGTGATGATACACGGATTATTAGAAATGGGTTAATTTATATGTAGAGTTAGCCAATAAAAAGCCTGAGCCATTGGCCAAACAATTATAATTAATCCTCTGAATGATTATTTTACAAGTAGCTGCAAGGACCAGCAAGCAGGAGAGAAACCGGTCCTGCAGGACCAGATGGGACAGAGAAAAGACTTCCAGGTACACTTAAAAGTAACAGATAAAGTTACCCTGGTAGAGGGACGAGAGCAGAGATCACTATGCAGGTGTTCTTTTTTGCGAAGAACATGATACATAGAAGAATCTGAATACTTTTAGCATCAATAGAACCAAACAACCCTTGCAGAAGGAGTGGGAGACATGGTTGAGGAAAACAGCCCAAAAAACAATACAAGAAATTTAGCGAGTATGTGAGTAGGAATCCTGAGGACATTTGAGCTGGCTGATAATATGTGCTATTTTCAGCTTTCAGAATGGTCTTTGGAGTCTGGAGTACAAGCATGATTTGGGACTGAATGGTCCCAAGGCAAGATAAAATGACCAGTTAGAAGATTTGGGTAGAGGGGCTGGAGAGATGGCTCAGTGGTTAAGAGCATTGCCTGCTCTTCCA
>LOJH01055254.1:0-11897 GCA_001685095.1 Ellobius talpinus | reverse complement strand
GCCTCGAACTCACAGAGATCCGCCTGCCTCTGCCTCCCGAGTTCTGGGATTAAAAAGCGTGCACCAACCACCGCCCAGTGATGGTTTAGTTTTCTAGATCCCTATAATGAGATCAGATACCCCACCTAACTACAGGGGTCTGGCTCCTCAAAACTTAAATCACTGGGGAAACTATTGCCCAATGGGGAAGCAAACTCACCTGTGAAAATCTTGGCATATTTGGGCCAGAGGTTTTAGGATGCTACCTCTGGTGAGGATCTCCTAACTGCTATGAACCCAACTCCCATCCACTGTCATACTGTTTTCGCCTCTGACAGGGACGGAATGATGTGGAGCCCCATGTGGAGTGTGTTGGCTCTTTGGGAGAATAGCATGAGCTCCATCAAATTAGCCAGACTCCTGCGTACTGATGGTGCCACATGGCCTTTTTCCTTCCTACCCCCTCTGGAACAGGGAACAATCAGAGGATGCATGTGCAAGAGCTGGATGTTCAGAGGAAGAAACAAACACTAGCTGTAAAAACTAGTGACCAGTTTTTATGACTCAGTATTCTCTGGTCCAGCCACTAGGATAGTAGATAGGTCCCGGGGCTAGCATACTGTCTCTGTATGTTAAACTGCAACATTAGGTCACACACTGTCTTTAAATTTATGATTAAAACAACTTAACCCTGCTCTTGAGTTGCTAACTAATCAACAAGACAAGATATATAGTGCAATTTATCAAAATCATTTGGACTTAGACTTTCTGCTTGCCTCTCTATGGAAAGTTCAGCCTAAGCAGAACAGCAGAGACTGTAGAGGGCATCGCAGATGGGATGGCAAAGCTTACTTGTGAAGACTGGGACCCCTGGGATTTATTGGAAGATGGTTTTGGTGCTTGGGGGAATTCAAAAGCCTCTTAGGTGCTGTGCCTTTTAATCCTGGTTAGTTGCTTGATTCTGCCCTCTAGTTTCCTTGGCTAAAAACATCTCTGTGCTCATAGTAGAAGGCATAATTGAGATAAAAACTGACATTTATGATAAGATGGAATAAAAGCCCATAAGCCAAGACGATGTGTTGTGACCCGAAAAGGGATCTAGCATCAAAGCCGGGGAGAGGAGCAGAAGGGCCTCAGGAAGCAACAGGCTAACATTCCTGTAATATCTCACTGTGCCTCTTCCTTCCTGCACTATAAATGGCTTGTAAATTCTGCTGCTGGGGTGAAAAATTCTGCCTATGGGGGAACTGGGCAAACTCTATTAAGCTCGATAAACCAGTCAGAAAATACCTATCCCTATGGATTGCTGTGGCTGGGGGTAAGGGACCAGAGCAGGTTAAAGGGCTCTGCCCAGCTGGAGGCCTTCAGCCAATAGACTTGTCTGCTGGGCTGTTGTATTAACACAGTAAAACTGCTTCTGGCTCTCAGCTTGAGGCTCTCTTCTCTTGGTTTGCTGTCTCTTGTGTCTATGTTTAATGCTTCTTTGTGATTGAGTCTCAAAAGGATTTGCTAAACGGCATGTAAAGTATGTTTTAAAATTAGATTGTCTCCCGCCATTGTCCTGAGCATCACTACCAGTGTTCATTTCCTCAGATTCCTCACTAGTTACCGCAGTGGAGCTTTAAATCTGTGTGCCCACACATCTTAGCTGTGTGCATTCGTGTAATTGCATGCAGCAGCCTTTGCCTCTGTGAACACCAAGTCACCTGGTGGTTTTTCCTTGGTGGCTTATAGGATCTCTGTTAATGGGGACTGAGATTTTTTTTTTAAATTGCTGTGAGATGTCTGGAGTCAGCTGGGTTCAGAACCATGTCTTCACACTGTGTGATCTTTTCTAACCCAGACCTCAGCTTTTTCAGCTGACGGTGAACCTGATGTGCACGGTGGTTGTATTAAGAAAACAATGTACCGGAAACAGCTAAGGCAGGAAGAGCCCTGTCTTCTGTTCATTCTTTTTGTTTTTGTGTGGGCTGCCTGTTCTAGGACACATCGATTCGTAGGTTAATTTTCACTGACAGTTCCATTCATTTGTGAACTTTAGCTGTTTTCACCCCATCCTCCTTTCTGCTCTATCTCCTCTCCCATGGAAGCCCTGTTTCCCAGCAAGCCCCCTCCTCGTTTCTTATTACGTGTGTATGGGGGTTTGCCTGCGTTATATCCATGCACCACACGCGTACCTGGTGCTGTAGGAGCCTAGAAAGGGGCACTGGATCCCCCGGAACTGGAGTTACAGACAGTTATGAGCCGCCATGTGGGTGCTGGCAACTGAACCTGTGTCCTCTGAGCCATCTCTCCAGCTCCAACCCCACTCCTATCATTTCTCCCTTTGTGTCATTTACTGAGTTGAGTTTTTTTTTTTTGCCTGAGCACGAGTGGGAAGTTCTTTACTGAAACCAGGGCCACATATCACGGAAGAAAACGGCTCCTCTCCCTCACAGCTGTGGTGCTGTCGTAGCAGCCCCTTGGGAGAAGTGGGGCCTTGCTGGATGCTTTCGTTTGTTCAGTTTATGTTTATGTTTTGCTGTCAGTCAAAGTCATGTCTTCCTGGCTCTGCCCCTGAAGCCTGGGTTCCAGGTGCTCATCACTAATGGTCAGCATCTGGGACATTTGCTGTTTAAGGTAAGTTTTTTGTTTTGTTTTTGTTTGTTAGGTTTTTTTTGTTTGTTTGTTTGATTTTGGTTTTTCAAGACAGGGTTTCTCTGTGAAACATCTCTGGCTGTCCTGGAACTCACTCTGTATACCAGGCTGACCTCGAACTCACAGAGATCCGCCTGCCTCTGCCTCCTGAGTGCTGGGATTAAAGGTGTGCACCACCACCACCTGGCTAAGATAAGTTTTATCAAGCTTGATTTTTCTTTCTAAAGTCTTAACTGAGATTTTGGTTGTACTTACACAAAGTTATATTAGCGTTCTGCTCTGAAGATAAATGGCATCAATATCAAAAAGTGGCAGAGCACTTGTCTGGCTTGTAGAAAGCCCCGAGTTCCATTCCTGCTTCCCTTCCAAAACCACGCATTGAGGTAACTAACTATCCTACCACGCATTGAGGTAACTAACTATCCTACCACTCATTGCAGGTAACTAACTATCTCTAACTATTTATTTATTTATTTATCCCCCAAATGTGAATTTGGTACCTTTGGAAATACTGTTCTGGGATATTTGTCTTGTGATATGCTTTGTATCAGAGCTGGGCTCGCATCTGTGTTCCTCTCCTGTGTGTAAGCCAGTCTGAACCCAGTTCAAGGCTTGTCCAGAAAGTGGTCCTTACGCAGCGCAGGGTGTCATGTTTACTGTGTAGAAACCGTTCTGGCCACCACACTTGGCCTTTATGCGCCTGACCTTATACATAGGTCCTAGTACCACCCCATGAGCAAAAATCTCTCGAGGTGCTTCCTTTGTTTTATCTGTGCCACAATGGATATTGAACACAGAGCCACACATAAGGAAGGCAAGTTCTCTACCACTGAGCTATGCCCCCAGCCCTCTTTTTGTTTTATCTTAAAACCGAGTCTTGCCCAGTTGCTCAGACTGGCCTTGCACTCTAGCTCAGTGGACCTTAAACTTGTGAGTCTCCTGCCTCAGCCTTCAGAGTAGCACAGGTTATAGACCTGTGCCACCAGGCCTGGCTGGAAATCTTCAGTTTATAGATGAAGGAACCGAGGCTGGAGTTAAGCAACTTGAGGTCATAGGACTGGTAGATCACAGGCCTGAGGGTCAAACCTGGATCGGTTTAATTCTGCAGAATGGTTTACAGCCCGTGCTTGTGGCTTGGCACGGTGCATTGATGATGTTCATGCCCAGCTGCTACAAAGCACGAGAGGAATGGAGTCACATGACTTATGTGAGTGATTGTAAGGAAATCACAGACTGTAGATCAGGGCAAGGGAGGTAAGTAGCAAAGGCTGTGGGGTTTTTAAGGTGAAAGTGGGTACAAAGGGTGTCCTGAAGAAGAGGTAGTCCATCCATGACCCTTCACTGAGAGTTTCATGGAGAAAATACACTTACCCTAGCAAGCAGGGTTAGGGGTTTGTCTGCCCTGGAGAGGGTTGAGGGGTGGCTGTAACTATTTGATTTTTAGGAGTTGTTGAAGAGACCTTTACAAGAACATCTACAGGAAGCTTGTGTGACTCCTGTTGCAGACTGGCTCTCTCACCTGTGGCTAGAACTCCAGCTGGCCCTTTAAATAGCCTAAGAGAACCATAGGATGAAGGGAAAGAATTACTGGTCTAGAACAGCCTGCTACTTTTCTTTCTCATTCTCATGCATTTCTTACTTTTCTAACTGGTCTACTTGTCAACAAAATCAGAATGTCTTCAGCGGCTCAGCAAGGTTGCAGTGTTCCCATGTGTTTGAACTAGTGATACAATCTTGTCTGTTTCCCTTCGTGGTAAGTTAATTGACTTCAGTACACATTTTTCTGTCACTCGGTGTTGTCAACCACTAGTGTGAAGTTAGGGGATATCAGTAATGGGACAATGGTGTCTGTATCTAATGGTAGTTGCCAGCACTGAAGTGGCTAGGACCTCCTCTTAGGTGCTCCATACATTAATTCTTCAGCCCTATGAGGTGAGTACCTCTTCTAACATGAGGAACTGGGCAGAGACAAATACCCCAACAGGGACTGAATGAATAAATGGATAAGCCTAGATTCAAATGAGCAAGCTATGATAGGCTTTTAACTACACACTGTAAGAAAGGATTCTTGTTAATTGATAGAGATGCAATTAATCTGCTTAAGTGTTAACAAAACAATAGTTGGTTTGTAGCAATGAGTATGAGTTTGGTTTATGAAGTATCACAATATTAAAGGTCCAAACAATTTAAAGTAATCCTTGGGGTTGCAGGGGTAGCTTAGAGGTGGAGCATTTGCCCAGTACACATGAGGGCCTGGGTTCAGCACTGTAAATAATCATCTACATTTGAACATATTAAAAGGGCTTCGAAATGTAACTTGTGCTCCACTCTCCACGTTCCTATTCAGCTTTTTATCATCTTGTTCCATAGTTCTTGGTGGCTTACAATTGTTTCTTTCATTTACAATTAGAAGAAGTTGTCTTTCTGCTAGGATAGGTGACATTGGTGTCTAGTCACGGTAACTCTAGTTACTGTGTGTGATCTTCTTTGCCTTTCATCTGGCAACAGAAGCAGCTCAGTGAATGTTGTGCTAAGTGATGATGCTAAGACACTCTAGCCCCAAGTACCTTTCACGCATATCCCTTGCAGCCTGTAGTTCCCCATGTCAGTAATGCTCTCTGTGTTCTGAAAAATTGAGAAGGCAAAAGAAAGCTTCTTCTGTGGCCAGGAAACATTTTCCCCACCTGTTTCTTTTGCAATTTTGCCCTGTAACTGAACACAAGGACTTAAAGATACCAAATCTAGATAAACAACACAAGTGTGAATTCCACATGTGAGATGACAGGAGACTTTGTCTCTGTGAGTCTGGATTGCTTGATTTAATCTTCACGCTTTCAAGGTCACCCATTTTGCCTCCATTTCTGAAGGTGCCCCACAAACAGTCATCCTTTGAAATGTGCCTTTAATGAGAGTTTCAGGCAACATGCTTTGGGTTTGGGCCCCTATCTTCCCACTGACCTCCTCCCACCCCTCCTTCCTGCCACAACCACCTCTTAAATAACCTGCTGGCTCTGCTTTGTAACTATCCATATACTTATGGGCCTGGGGCCGTCCAGTAGGACATGGTCAACCTACCAGAAGTTTGCACAAACCTACCAAGTTTGCGCCCTTGAGGAAAACTCACCCTCCTAATCCCAGAAGCCTGTCCATTGCTCCTCAGGGGTGGAGCACCATGCACCCCTTCCAGTCCATTACAGAACATTGGCCTACTTGATTTTGTTCAGGCAACCACCGCTGTTGTGGGCTCATGAATACCGAGGCCTGTCGTGCCCAGAAGACCCCATTCTCCCTGCTCTCTGGTGGTTCCAGTCTTCCCACCTTCCTCTTCCTCAATAGTCTGTGAACCTTGTGGAGGTGGTGTGGTACAGATGTCCCATTGTGGCTGAGTGTTCCACTCACACATTCTCGGCACTTCGACCAGTTGTGAGTGTCTGTGATAACCACTGTCCACTGCAGAAAGAAACCTCTCTGGTGAGGTCAGAGACGCACCAGTCCACCAGTAGAGAGCTAGGAGTTGGGAAGGTGGTTTGACACTATGTGCATTTAGTGGGGTAAGAGCAGTAGGCTCACCTGTGAGTGTGTAAGCGCACCAACCGTGGGTTCTTGGCCAGATTTCCAGTACCAGGTACATGTTTCTTCCTGTGGATCAGGGATTAAATTCAAGCAGACAGCAGTGACTGCCCCTCATGACAGCTGTGCCTCTATTACATGGCCTGTCTTGCCACAGTGGTCATTATAACTCGTATAGTTCACAGCTGAGTAAGGCCATTGATAACTTTCCTCTACAGCAGCCTGCATTGCACTCTCCAGTAAGAAAAACTAGTCAGCAAGAAGGAAGCTTTCTGGTCAGTACCAATTTGATCTCCCTATGAACTGTGACCCAGGTGTGTGCTGTCTTCAGCAGTGGGGTCTTACCATCAATTTCTGATGAGCAATCAAAGCAATGGCAATATCCCATACTGTTTGGGGCTTCTCTGTTTAACAGCTCAAGGGAAGTACCCTGTACCTGGCACTGGCACCTTTATTTGACAACCTATGTCTTCTGGGAAGAGCATCACACATTGTATAGGGTAACACCAATTAAACTCCTTTATATGAATACATACTCATGTATATACATTTTATATATGTGTATCATATAAAGGAAACTTTAAAAATAGTAGGGTTTCCACATGGTTTTTAAAAACATCCTTTGTGTTATTTCTCAACCTTCTTTTCTTTCCTACCCTCCTATCCCTCTTCCCACTCAAACCTGATCCCTTTCTAGTTTCTTGAATTCTACAGGAATCTGTATAAACACATAAACATATAAACCTGTATATATTTACTATATAAATCTGTGTAAAGATCCACACAGGAGTGAGGATGAGAACATGCCACTTTTTCCCCCCGGGTCTGAGTTCACCTTGTTTATTTTATATAACAGTATTGTTCTCTCAAGTTGGTGGTAGTATGGTTGGTTTAAACTCTTGGAAATACTATAGTGAGTTTCCATTTTTAAAATTCAAAGTTATTTTGAAACTTTGGAAAGTAGTTTTTTTTTAAGTTTTACTCAGAGACATGGCTTTTTAAAACTCTTCTGAGAATTTTATAAAACACTTATGGCTTGTTTCTTCTTTGACCCCTTGTCACCTTGGCATACTGTAAACATGTCACTATTAAACCATATCTCTCCTTTTTGTTTTATCTCCAAGATCTCATGTTAATATTGTAATATAAAACACAGTCCAACTCAGAGTTGCATGATCTTTAAAAATTTTGATACTTTACATGTCCAAGTTTCATTAAAAAATCCAACTTCTCTTTAAAAGTCCAATGTCACTCAAGTAAATAATAAACAAATTACAAAAAACCAAATTATATACTTTTTATTCCAAGAGTAAAGAACCAAGGCATGCATTTACTACACTTAAGAAAACCAGTATCCAGCAGCGTAGTTCCAAGTCTTATGGTTCAGGGTCTGACATCTGGTACCTGTGATTTTTCTGGGCTTCAAAGGGTTAGGGCAACTCCGTTTCTCTGATGCCATCCATAATATACACAGCTTGTCTCACAGGCCAACTCCATTCCACATCTGCTATTATCCTTGGTGGTCATAGCATGTGTGTGCTATCTTGGCAACTCCATTATACTGGGGCCTCCACTGCAACTGAGGCTGCGCCTTCACCAGTGTCCTCTCCTGGCCTCAGCTGCTCTCCATGATCCCTTCACGTCTTTAAAGCCAGTACCATCTGGCAAGCTCTTACCTATTATCAAGTTCTGTTTCCAGCTTGAGACGACACCATAGTCCCCCTCTGAACCCTTGCTTCTGTGTGGTGACCCTGAGGAAACACTTGGAAGAAGATTTGACCTCAGTAACGCTGGTCTCCCACAGCCACACCTGACGTTTTAGCCGTGGCTAGCCAGCACTAATTGACCAGTAAGCAAAGGTTTCATTGCAGAGGCACTAGTCTCCTGTCAATCACAGCTGATTCTTGCAGTCTCAGCTGACGAGAAACCACAGATTCTTAATCCAGATATATCACATGAATAACCCTGAAAGAGTCTTGGCTTCCCTCTGAAACTTCATGTTCCAGGGCTCTGCCATCTGCACGTCTCTCTATACTCTTCTGAGATTTCCAAACACTTCTACAAGTCCTACCTAAAACAGCACGGTCAGGTCTGTCACAATGATACTCCAAACTCCTGGTATCAATTTTTGTCCTGGTATGCCTTCTTTTGCTGTGACAAGTACTGTTACCACAACGACTTGGTGAGGAGAAGATTTCTTTGGCTTACACATCCCAATTCCATCTTTGAGGAAGTATGGGCAGGAACTTAAGTAGGACCCTTTGGAGGAAAGCGGCTTACTGGCTTGCTCGCCATGGCATACTTGCTCAGCTTGCACTGTTTGCCTAGGGGTGGCAGCACCCACAGTGGGCTCGGCCCTCACATCAACCATCAGTTTACAAAGTGCCCCCCACCCCTGCCCTACAGGCCAGTTAGATAGAGGAATTTTCTCGATTGAGATCCCCTCTTCCCAGGTACTCTAATTTGTGTCAAATTGACAAAAACCGAGCCAGCACAGTTCCTATTCTTTCCAACTCCAACAAACACATTTTCTTCCAGACTTTATGTGATCTTTTTTTAAAAAGTTTTTTTTTTCCAAATTTTATTCTATGTGATGGGTGCTTTGCTTGCATGTGTGTTTGTCCACCTGTACGACTGATGCCCTCAGAGGTCAGAAGAGAGCATTGGGCCTGTCTGTAACTGGAATTTCTGATACGCTGTGAGCTGCCACGTGGGTGCTGAGTCTTAAACCTGAGTCCTCAGTAAAAGCAGCTAGTTAATGCTGAGCCATCGTTTCAGCTCCGTGTTCTCCCTCTTTCTTGTTTCTTTTTCTAAATCCCACTGAGTGTACTTTATTGCTGCCAGAATGTTCATGGTTGTAGAACCACATAGTACTGGAACATGGGTAGCCTTTCAGAGACACTCCTAGAAGAAACGAGGCTCTTCTCTAAGCAGGCATCAGCTGCCGATAGTTCCTCAGCTGGTGCTGGGACTTAATGAGCCCCTACCCCTCCATGCTGAAATGCTGGCTGGTTTGATCTTGTACATGCAACCACAGTCTCTGTGAGGTCAGAAACAGTTGGAAAAGTCTGTTATGACTCTAAGGTTTCCACAAAGAAATTAGTCTCTAGTTTCTCTGTTTTGAAATGACCATATTCAGTCCCATCTTTACACTGGTAGAACTACAAATGACAATTAAGGTTAAAATTTAGCTTTCATGATCTCCTGAGTCAGCCATTTCTTTCTTTGCTTGCTTCCTGTTCTCATTGTCTTCGCAGTTTGTGGACACCCTTTGAGGGTTTAATGTCCTTATACCATTATTCAAAATTCATCTAATTTAAGTTTCTTTCCTTTTTCACTTTTAGAAGTTCTCATTGGTCCCTTAAAAATTATGTCTGGCCACTTTTCAATAATAATACTCAACACATTTGTATTTGTCATTGATAACTTTGATATTTAAAGTGATCAAGAGGCTGGGCATATTGTACATGCCTATAGTCCTAGCATTTGGGAGGCAGAGGCAGGAGGATCTCCCTAAGTTTAAGGCTATATACAAGTTCTAGACCAGCCAGGACTTCATGGCAATACCCCATCTCAAAAAGTCAAAGTACTTGGGAGGCAGAGGTAGGTGGATCTCTGAGTTCAAGGCTAGCCTGGTCTACAGAGTGAGTTCCAGGACATCCAGGCTATGCAGAGAAACCCTGTCTTAAAACCCGCTCCCCCCAAAATAGTCAAAGCAAACGTTTGAGGGTCACCTTGTGTTTGTATCTTGCTGACTTTTCCTCAGTGTGACTAGTCTGCCCCCTTTTGTATTTATTCTTTGTGAACTTGTCTTTGATGGGCATTTATCATTCGGAAATTCCTTGAGGCTGGTGATAAATTCTTCAGAGGAAATTTCATTTGTTTCTGTGAGGTTCCCCAACAGGACTACATTAAAATGAACTCCACTTAGAGAGTCTTCTTGAGAAATAGGTAGTTCATGCCACAGTTTGTCTCTCTTTTACTTCCCTTTCCTTTTAGCTTGCTTGATTTTTTTTTAAGTTTTGAAATAGCATATATCCCTGGCTGGCCTAGAACTCTGTAGCCCTGGCTGGCTTTAATCTTGGCGTAGTCCTCCTGGCTCTGCATTCAGAATTCTATGAGTGTTGGAAGTGTGTGCCACCCCTTGGCCTGCAGTTCCTTCTGAGAATTACACCAAAATAATGAATTCTCCGAATATAGATTAGTTTTTCCCTTTAAGGAGTCAAGGCTGCAAGAGCCAAGTTATGTATTTATTTTTGTATGTATTTATTTGTAAGACACCTTTGTGGGTAAGAGAGGGCAATGGTATTAACAAAAGGTTGACAAACTATGGAATGTGAACCAAAGCCATCCCACCAACTGTTTTTGTAAATAAAGCTTTATTGGAGCACAGCCATGTCTGTTTATTGGCAAGTTACCTTTGGTACTTCTGTAGTATGTGATAGAGTTCAGTTGGGAAGGCAAACATAGTCTTCTGACTCATTACAGAAAATAACTTGCTGATTATCCTGGTTTATGGGGTTCACTGATCTTTCCGCATGTGGCTTAAAAAGGGCAGAAAACTTTGGTAAGTGACTTAAATGTCGTGGTCTAAAGGTTATTTCTCTGACACGATCATTCAAGCTGAGTGGGTGTGGCTGCTCGGTGGGGTCAGATGCTCAGACTCCTCTAGGGAAGACCTGCCAGTCCTTGAGTAAATTCTTCTGAACAGCAAAGTCAGTGTGCTTTCGGCTCAGCACAGAAAGGCACAGTGGAGAGTACACCTTCTTTCTTTGTAAGGCTGTGATCCGAAGGTGACCTGCACATTGCTGCATACCACACTGACCAGAACCTCGTCACACAGCTGCAAGTGGAGCCGTGGCGTGTCCTTTGATAGGTGTCATGAACTCAGAATCCTGCAGGAAAACAGAAGGGGATTTACTAAGGGACTGTGGGTGCAGCACACTGCCACTAGCTCCTGGGCTTGCTTTTCCACTGAGAGCCACTAGAAGCTTTGACAGCCACCAGTCTTGGTGCACCACATATGTATGTGCCTGGTCCTTGTGGATGCCAGAAGAGGCCATTAGATCCCTGGAAGTCTCTATTTTAAACCCCCTCTCAGAAAACAATGAAATATGTGTTATGAGATACCATGAGATTCAAGCCCCATGTTGAGTGCCACTTGTTACAAGATGTCACAAGAGTCTGTTAAGGGTCCTCAAGAATTTATTCAGGTATAAAATAGGGGTAAACACTCATTGATACAGATGGTTTAGACACCGCCCCTGATCCAGCTGCCTTCATCCAATCATTCTGTTCAGGGGTGAAGAGCAAGCCGCCTGCTCTGCTCCGACCGTCCAAGAGAGCACAGGAGCAAGAGAGGGCAAGACCCTCTCTCTCCCTAAGCTTATATGTTGTCACATTTGCAGACAAATCCTAGACCATGTCCTAGGATTTGAAATCCCCAAAAGCCATTGACTAAAGGGATTGAAATCCCATAGCATATGAAGAGGAAAAGAAAGAAATACCCCCTTTTTAATGCTAACAGTAATAATGCCATATTACAAGGCTTAAGTCAGGGCTTGTCCCAGGCCAGAAGGGCGTAGTCAGGGATGAACAAGGTAGGGTTTGTCATGAGTCATGCATCTGGCCTCCAGAGATAAGCCCCCTCCCTAGCGTCATGCAAACTAGGTGAAAGGTTCCCTCATGCAAATTAGGTATTAAGTTCAGTC
>LOJH01055253.1:0-11898 GCA_001685095.1 Ellobius talpinus | reverse complement strand
TCTTCCTCAGATGTTTCTTTACACTTCAGGCAGAGAACTTTGTCCTTTAGGCCTGTGCCTGTGGCTATCCCTTCCCAAGGGTCACACTGTGATGCAGTCCTGCCTCCTCCTGCAGCATTTCTCCTTTTGTGGACAGAGGAGCTGCCAGAATGCCTGTGGGGTGTGTCATCCCAATCCTGGGGTGATGCCTGGGGTCTTGGCTGTGTGTCCAAGGCAGCCCGGGAGAAACACAGAGCTTCACCCTGGGAGACCCTCAGAGCATATGTCATGACAAGGACATTCAGCGAGGCCTGGGCAGCCTCTCTGGGTCTTAACTTCAGTTTCTTCCCCTGCAGCCGGAGTTAGACCCATGGCTTTTTCATTTCGTCATTGACTCCAGTGCCCCTTGATCACTACACAGTATCAGGCAGAGACCCAGAGCCCCTGGCCAGCAGGGCCCAGCAGTAAAAGGCAAGAGAAGCCCCTAGGCAGCTTTGTGGTGCCCCACTGTCCCCTCCTGCCATAGCTTCCGGTTTAGAGACAAGCCCCTCTGCCCCCCAAAACTAGGAATCATTCAAAATGTAATAATTTCTGGGATAAAAATCTTCCCAAGCGGGAGGCAGTGGCTGCAGCAGCCAGGTTTGTCACAAGCAAGGGGGGGCTTCCCCTTCCCCCTTTTCTCCCCCTGCTTTCCTTGTACTTAATGTGAATTCCTCAAGTATAGGTCAGTGGCACAATATTAGCCTAGCCAGGCATTGGATTAGGATCCATTGCAGCAAAATAGATAAATAACAGTAGAGCTGTGTCTTCCTGATACCTGACCTCTGTGTGCTTTGCTTACGGTAACTGTGGCTGCCTTGCTTGTTAGTGTTTCCCATGCCTGCTTTCCAGGGCTTCTGGGTGACAGGATGTTACTGTGGAGGTCAGAGGAGCTGCCCAGCAGCTGGAAGCTGAGAGCTCAGCCAGGCTGGAGGTCAGGTCTCCCCCAAGGTCAGTGATCTGCTCCTGGAGACCATGGTGGGTAACTAGTCCCAGTTCTCAAGCAGCAGTGCACCATTCCTCCCTCTGGCTCTGCTTCTCTCGGGAAACCTCTAGAAATGCCATTCCACCCAAACAAGAGAAGGCAATGTGCCGTGCCCAATCCCGTCACCAGGCAGTTTTTATCCTGAAATCTACCACACCTCCTCCATCTTCCGTCTGTTCTGTGCAGTGTCAAGGTAGTGAGGAACACCAGGAAGGGGCAGGTCATGGAATGGGGATACAGCTGAGTGATCCCCCAGGAGAGGAAAGAACATAGCAATGAGTGAAGGTTTCCAGCTTTCGGGACTCCCTGGCTGTACCCTGGCCTGGCATGCAATAAGTGTTCTGTTGTGCGGGTCAGCCACTACTCCACCAAATACAGTAGCTGCAGAGGCTGGCCTTGAACCTAAGGAGGCTGCCCACTGTTCAGCCAGTACCCTCCACTCCATTATGCTGCCACTGTGGACTGAAACTGCAATGCAGAGATTCTCTGGGCCCCTAGGACCCATGCCACAGACTGTGGGAGCCCTGCCCTGACTCCTGGAAGCTGAGGACCCATGCCACAGACTGTGGGAGCCCTGCCCTGACTCCTGGATGCTGAGGATCAGTGCTACAGACTGTGAGAGCCCTGCCCTGACCCCTGGATGCTGAGGGCCAGTGCCACAGACTGTGGGAGCCTTGCCCTGACCCCTGGATGCTGAGAACCAGTGCCTCAGACTGTGAGAGCTCTTTCTGCCCTCTGGATGCTGAGGATCCATGCCACAGACTGTGAGATCTCTCATTTGTGCTGTGTCTTCTTTCCCATCCCATTTTCATCCCTTCCTGTCCATCCTCTCTTAAGGGCAGAATTAGCAATAAATGCAAGCCCCATTCATCTCTGGAGCTGCCACTCTCCCTAGGCCCCCCTTCCCTCATAGGCCTATTTAGCCTGTGTGGCATGCTAGCCATCAGGGATTGCCATTGTTCATTTTCACATTTGCTTACCCTGTCTGGGAATAGGTCTTTACTAGCCTGGGCTCATCCATCCAGAAAGACACACCAGGGAAAGATTGGGGACACAGAGGCAGTGTGGCCTTGGGTTTTTCTAGAGATGGAAAGTGCTCTGACTGGCAGGGCCATAGGAGACTGGTAGCCCACCTGCCAGCTCCCAATTGTGCCAGCATCTGTCTAGGACTCATTGCTGCTGAGAAACTAGATCTGGCCCCACCAGGGTGGGAGACCACCCACAGCTGAGTGGTCTCAGGACTGCATCTGCCCAATGGCAAAGGAAGAGGGACATGGACTCTTTCGGGAATGCAGGGCCAAGCTCTTGGCTCAGAGCCCTGGGGTAAGAAGACCCTGATGTGTCCTCTGTGATCCCTGAGAATGTGGCCTGTGGCTCTCAGGCCCTTGGCCGATGTGTGTTTGCCTCTTCCCTGGTGAGTGTTACATGCCATTATGACCCCTCCCCCATCAAGCCAGCAGAGACCAGTAAGGGTCTGTTGGCCTCTGAGGCCACTCCTGCCTTCTTCCTAGAAGAGACGTGGTCTGCATCCTGGGGCAGGAAGAAGGAAGGCCTCCTGGGCCATCCCTGCAGTCCCCTCCCCCAGTGGCAGTCAACATAGCTGTCAGAGCTGTCTCTCTCCCAGTGCCACCTCTCAGTGACAGCCATTAAAGCCTCCTTTTGTCAGCACAATTACTGCAGTGTTGGAGTTGGGGGCTTTGTTTCTTTCATTTCTCTGGCTGAATTTCCCAGAGAAAGGAGGCTGAAGGGTATCTGCTTGCTGGAGGAGCCTCTGGGTTCCAACTCTCCTGTGACATCGTCAATGAGCATAAACATCACAGAGCTTCTGCAGCTATCAGGGCTGTGTCCTGTGTGGTGGTGAGCTAGAGGAAGTGGCCACCCTACTGTACTCAGGTCTTCTTTGGGCCCAGCAACCATTGTCAAGGGCTGACCTGGAAACCTCAGGGAGGCTTGGCAGTGTGGAGCTGTTATCTCTCTCCCTCTTCCCCTCTTTCTTTCCTCCCACTCCCCAGGGATGGAACCCAAGGTACCTCAACATGCTAGGCCAGTGCTCCCCACCCCAGGCCCCTTAGCCCTCACAACAGTGAGGAACCCAGAGGGAATAATCACTGTGGCAGATTTCGTGGCTGCAGCCCAAGGAACAGCTCAAGTCTCTTTTTTTAAGGAGAGCCCCAGAAGGGCTAGGGAAAGCACCCCCCACACCCTTCACTGCTAGCACCACACTTTGCTGATCAGCTGGACTCTGAACCCAGATTTTTCTGTCTCTGTAACTTCTCAGTCTCAAGAACGTGCACTAGAAAGGAGTAGAAGGGTGTGTGAGGGCGTGACTAGGCGTAGCAGAAGCGCCACTGGCTATGCGAGCCTCAGTCTTTGCTTTACAGAAGAAGAAATGGGTCCAGGAAGGTTGGGTGGTATGCTCAAGGTGGAAACCTGACTGCCTGCCTCCCCGCCCCACTCCAGGTGACCTCTTCACCCATCAGAATGGTTTCTTAGAGATCTATTGGTCTGCCAGCCCTGTAAGGCCTATTTAAAGAGCAGTTGCTCACACATTAATATAAGTTAACTTTATGGATGGTTTCTCCAAGCTAACAAGGCAAGGGCATTGGTAGGAGAATTTTCCAGAAGAGGTAGATAGGATAATTGTGAAGCTTCTAGCTTTGTTTAAAGAGGACAAGCTGAAACAGGAGGAGGATCCAAGGTGACTGTTGTACAAACAGAGGCCTGCTTTCAAGTCTAGTGTCTATAGTGTGTTCATTCTGAGCTCTAGGGTCCAGTGCTGACAAATCCAGAAATCCCCTCTTGGCTGACTTTTGTTCTTGAGATAGGGTCTCATGTAGTCCAGGTTAGTCTCCAATTTAATATGTAGTCAAGGATAACCTTGAACTTCTGATCTTCCCTCCTCCACCTTCCAAGTTCTAGGATTACAGGTGTACACCACATCTGATTTGTTCAGGGGTGGGGATAATACTTAGGGCTTCGAATAGATGAGGCAGGTGCTCTCCCAACTGAGAGCCACAGCCCAGAATCCTGTTGGCACACACACACACACACACACACACACACACTCCCTGTCTCTCACCATCTGATGTCCTGTGCCACTTTGGGACTGCCAGCAGAAGATCATCACTAGATGTGGCCCCTCAACCTTTCAGCATCAGGACAGTGAACCAACCAATCCTTCCCTCTTCATGATCCACCCAGCCTGTGGTGGTGTGTGATTATCAATAGAAAATTAGTGACTATGCCCCACAACTATGCCCCGCTACTGCCACAACTGTGTAAGTACCGTCTGTGCTGGTCCCCTCTGACCTATGAGGTGTAAGTACCGTCTGTGCGGTCCCCTCTGACCTATGACTGTGTAAGTACTGTCTGTGCAGTCCCCTCTGACCTATGACTGTGTAAATACCGTCTGTGCTGGGCCACCCTGACCTATGTCTGTGTAAGTACTGTCTGTGCTGGGCCCCCCGACCTATGACTGTGTAAGTATAGTCTATGTGGTCCCCTCTGACCTATGACTGTGTAAGTACAGTCTGTGCGGTCCCCCCTGACCTATGACTGTGTAAGTACAGTCTGTGCGGTCCCCTCTGACCTATGTCTGTGTAAGTACAGTCTGTGCGGTCCCCTCTGACCTATGACCGTGTAAGTACCGTCTGTGCAGTCCCCTCTGACCTATGACCGTGTAAGTACCGTCTGTGCAGTCCCCTCTGACCTATGACCATGTAAGTACCGTCTGTGCGGTCCCCTCTGACCTATGACCGTGTAAGTACCGTCTGTGCGGTCCCCTCTGACCTATGACTGTGTAAGTACAGTCTGTGCGGTCCACTCTGACCTATGACTGTGTAAGTACAGTCTGTGCGGTCCCGTCTGACCTATAACTGTGTATGTACCATCTAACTACACCGGTCCCCTCTGCTCTACAACTCTGTAAGTATTGTCTTACTGTGTCAGTCACCTCTGCTCTCTGGACTTGTGCCACCATGCGCTTCCATTTCTAATGACCTTGATTAAACAACAACCAATCAAAAATGTGAGGGTTTTATAAGGAAAAAAAGTCTCCATTTTGTCCTAGTTTCTGTCTGGATCTCTTTCTCTTTGACTTGAATTCCCATTAATGTTTTGTTTTTATTGGTTTGGGGTTTTTTTTGAAGCAGAATGTTACTAGGCTGTATATTTTAAATAGCTGCCCCTCCTGCCTCGACCTTCCAGGGTCCAGGGCGACAGGCATGTGCCACCATGTCTTGTGCCACCATGTCTGACTCTGAGCTGTCACTGAGCCTATTGAACAAACACTTCACTTCAATATTTTATTTTGGTTACAGATTTCCATCTGCTTGCTTTTGATAGGCATTTTCTAATTTATGTGCTTAGTTTATTAGTTCATTTATGTAAGCATGGGCTCACACATGCCATGGTGTGTAGGTGGATCCAGGTCAGAGCACAACTTTGGGTGTCAGTCCTTGCCTGTAATACGTGGGGCAGAGTTCATTGTTGGCTTCTGTGTGCTCAAGGCTAGCTTGCCCACAAGGTTCTGGAGAGTCTCCTGTCTCCACCTCCCCTCTCATCATAGGAATTCTGGAATTGCACAGTCTTGCTACCACATCCCAATTTCCATGGGTTCTGGAAACACAAGATCAGGTGGCCCGAGCTGGGTAGCAATCACTTTACCCACTAAGCCATCTCCTCGGCACCATTAATTCTCCAGCAGTTTTGGTTGCAGCAAAGCTGAGCAGGATGCAGGAGTTCCCACATGGACCCCGTTTCCCTGACAACCGTCCTCTCCAGGAGCACTGCACCAGAGTGGGGCTTCCCTGGGACACAGCAGCCATATCCATGTCCCCATCAAGTAAAGTCCAGAGTGTGTCACATCACTCTTGGTGCTATGGATTTTGACAAATTCATAACGGCACACACTCACTGTCACAGCATCAGCAAGTAATTTCATGGCCCTACAATACCCTCATCTCTTCCCTCTGCCCGAAAGCCATTGGTCTTTCTAGTTCTCCCTAGTTCTGCTCCTTCCAGAATACCAGAGCTAGACTCCCAGGGTGTAGCCTTTCTAGACAATCGAATGCTCTTAAGTTCCCTGTATGTCTGACTGTGAGTGTGGCTCAGGATAGAGAGCTTGCCCAGATATCTCAGGGCCCTGACTTGTTCCCCGACACTGCACGCACGCACACACACACACACACACACACACACACACACACACACGACAGAGACATATATACAAACAACACAAAGACGCAGGTTCACAGATACACATACACAGACATACAGAGAGAAGGTGAGTTATCCCATTGCATGGCATCTAGTTAGGGAACAGGGAACAGGGAGTAGATGGGCTCACCAAGCCTTCTCAGTCCTTCTCATTCTATTCACTATGGAACCCAGACCACAGGATGGTGCCACCCATGTTCAGGGAGGGCCTTCCCTCCTCAGCTCTGTCTCTCTGCAGACACCCTCACAGGCACACCTAGATGTGTCTTGAGTCAAGCTGACAACAGAGGTGAACCACGACACTACCCACTGTCTGAGCCACCACATTCACTCACCGTGGAAGGACATCCAGTTGCATCCAAGTTCTGCCATTCACAAAGACGTCAGCTCTGAATGTCCCCAGGCACTAGTGTTCAGCTCATTCAGGTCAATACCGGAGAACCATGCTGGACAGGTGGAAAGACATGCTTAGCTTTCTAGAGTGTACCAAACTGCTTCCAAAGTGGCTACACTGTTTTGCACTCCCTGCCAGCCATGCCCAAAGTTCCTGTGGCTCTCTCTCTGTCCTCTCTCACATTTGACATTATCAGGATTGTGGATTCGGGATAGTCTAGTGATTAACTCCAACTCCAGTCAAATGTGCTGCCGAACACGCTTTTTGTTGATGCCGGATGGGGCCCAGAGCCTTCTACTTGCCTACACAGTGCTCTGCCACTAAGCTCTCCTCAGCCTTCTTTAAACCTCTGTGTGCTTGAAAATGTTATAATAAAGTGTTTGAAAAACTTAGCTGGGGAGAAGAGTTGGGGTGAACAGACACCCCTAGCCCAGGCAGAGATGCCTCTTTGTCTACAGAGGGAATGAGAAAGGGGTGCTGGCAATTGGTTTTTGTTTGTTTGTTTTGTTTATTTTATTTTTGCTTTTACATCCCAAAGTTTTCCCTCCCTCTTCTCTTCCCAGTTTCTCCTCCCACCTCCCCTCCCCTTCCCTTCCCCCTTCTCTGTTTCTATTCAGATAAGGATGGACCTCCCATGGATATAAGCCTGCCAGGGCACATCTACAGTGAGAATAGGCAGCCCCCCCTTTCATTAAGGCTGGAGGGATGGGTCCCAAAAGCAGGCAACAGAGTCAGAGACAGCTCCTGCTCCCACTGCCAGGAGTCGCACAAGAAAACCAAGTCACCCAACAGCAACACATAGGCAGAGGGCCTAGGTCAGTCCTTTGCAGGCTCTCTGGCTGTCTGTTCAGTCTCCATGGGCTGCTATCAGCCCAGGTTAGTGGGCTCTAAGGGCTTTCCTGTGGTGCCTCTGACCCCACTGGCTCCTACAATCCTTCCTCCCCCTCTTCTGCTGGATCCCCTGAGCTCCTCCCAATGTTTGGCTGTGGGTCTCTCTAGCAGTTGTTCTTGTGAGTGAGGGGCAGGTTACAGCTCTAAGGGATGCTGACTGAATGGAAAGTTCAAGAACACAAGGGCAAGACTTCCTTCTCTACTTGCCTCACTTCCTTTCCAGAAGAGACACTGGCAAGTGAGCATACAACAGTCAGGATAAACTAAGCTTTGCTTCAATAACAAAAGATCCCCAAATACCACTGGCTTCTCTCTCATGCTTCATGTTCCCATGGTGGAGGTTTAGCTACGACCTTGATACATGTCATCTTTATCCTGGGATCCAAGGTGACAGTGATACTTTTATTTAGAGCATCTTACTCCAAAACAGAAGGATCCAGAGAGGGGATTGAACTACTCAGGAGGCTGAAGCAAGAAGATTGCCATGAGTTCAAAGCCAACCTGGGCTATATACATAGAAGGATTGTTTAAATAAATAAATAAATAAATAAATAAATAAATAAATAAATAAATGCAGAGGAAGAAAAAAAGGGTTGGCAAAGCACATATAGTAATACCTTCTAAAGGGGTCTAAATGGCTGGCAATACTTCTGCACAAATACCAATGGCCAAAACAAGTCACTGTCCACACCTTGTCTCAGATGCTCATGAATGAATGCCCTACCATTTGGCTGCAAGACTACATACTGTAACCAGCAGTGACTAGTCCCACCCTGGGGAACTATGAGAATGGTTTGAGGTCTGGGAAGTGGGAAAGTTGGGGTGGGGATGCCTGAGGACAGGACAGTATGATGGTTTTCTCTAGATGTTTTTGAGGCTGGACAAGGGCCACTCTGTTACACTCTGGAGGCAGCCTAAGGACATGAGGACTTTGCCACCAGTGTGTGTATTTGGGGTGGGGTACAGGGAGAGCTGCTGGCTTCTGGTCAGTGCTGGAAATAGGCTCTGACAAAAGGACTGCCCACAGCAATAGAGCCCACATGAACTCTGGTTTCCTCTGTGGGTCTCACTAAGAGCCAGGCTGGAAGACATCACCGCCTTCCAGCCTCCCCCTTCCGTACCTGGAAACATAAAGGATGGCAGTGGGCTCCCATTCTGGAAGGATGGGAGTGGCTGTCTCCTGGGTGCTCACTGAGTGGTAGTGTCATTGATGGAGCCCCAGAACAGGAAAGCTGGATAGATCTGATCCAAGTGCCAGTGTCCCACCAGACACTGGTGGGAAGCGTGCCTGGGACGGACTCAGCTTTCTCCTGTGCTACTTGGAGGGTTACAGATAGCCAGGGTTCCCACCAAGCATGTTTTCTGAGTGGGGCCACAGAGTGGGAAAACTCAGCCTCCAGAATCTGCCCAGGGCCCAAAGATCTTGAATTCTAGCCAATCCTATTACTGACCAGCCCTGTGACCCTGGGCAAGGGGCCTTGGCCCGTGTGTTGGAGTGTTTGCAAGCAAGGGCACTGAGTGCTGGCCCTTGCTGTGAGAAGGCGTCCCAGAGATGCTGCCCTCCTACTGTGTCTGTTGTCTGTAGAGAGGCACTGCCCGGCTCATGGCTGCTCTGCTTCCTGAGGTTATCAGACAGTGACAGCCTTCTCACGAGGTCATCCAAAGCAGCAGAATGTTTGCAGGCTCCCAGCCTGTGTACTGGCTAGCGTGGCGTGAGGCGGCGGGGGAGGGGAAATCTCAGGTTCACCCTAGTCCTGCTAAGAGAAGGACCCAGAGCTGAGATGATTTCTGGAAGCAGGTTCCCAAGGAAGAGCAGCAGGTCCTGGTGGCCTAGGCTGCTGTCCCCTCACTGGCTGGCTCTAACTACAGCTCTCCAAGCCCTCGTCCTGAGCTCAGTGGACACTATTAGGGCCACACAAATCCTTGCTGTCACCAGCAGTAAAGATGGTATGACCTGGAATCCTGGGTGGCCCAACCAGCAACCCTAGGGCATTGCTGGGGACTCCCACGAGGACACAGCCGGAAACATGACAGTGATATGGCCGGGGCTGTTATCTCTAGATGTAAGAGGGAGACACTCTCCTGAGTTGGCTTGAGAGAAATATCTGTCCCCTAGGTATTGGATAACCTGGAACAATGCTGAGCTTCTGAGGAAATTCCATGAGGAGAGCAGAAGGCTGAAGTGTGGGGAAGGGGGAAAGAATTTGGTAGACAGATTCCCGTAGCATATGAGAAAACAACCCAAGTGTTTCAGGACAGATCTTGGAAGGCCTTGAATGCTGAACAAGGGAATTGAGTTCAGAGGTCATGCTGCAACTCTAGGGGACTAAGGGAATTCCTGAACAGAAAGAGATACAATGGGCTGGCCCCAAATGTGTGCGTTTTGACTTCTGTGGTGCTGGGAATGTGTCTGCTGTGTTAACTTTCGGTCCTCCTGCCTCTACTTTCCCAAAGCTGGGGTTATAGATGTCAGCTCAGGTTTCCTGAGTTATTGTATCCCAAGCAAAGAACCAAGTAGAACCTTATGGTTTCCATTACCATGAAGTAACTTCAATTAACTCATGTTCTCGCCACCTCCCACGCCAGCATGCTTTGAAATTTACAAAGGGGCACCTGTGCCCCAAGCAAGGACCACCCCTGACCTCATTGCTTTGGTAAAGAGAACGACAGCAGCTTGCCCAGGGCCATGCCATGTGGAAGGGGCTCCCAGAGCCCACAGCCTCTCACACAGCTCTGAAACTGCCACCATTGGTTTAGAAGCCCTAAGGAGGCCACCATACCCTGGGTCAACACCAGTCTCCTGGCCGGCACTGCACAAGGTCACTCTAATTATGAGGCAGAGCATATGGAAGTTGCCAGGCATTTGCAGCAATCCCCGTCCCTCCCGGCCCCAGCTCAGTTCAGCAAAGTCTGGTCAGTCATTGGCCTCCAACGGGGCTTTGCAGGGAGGAGGAGATGTCAGGACTGGCGCCAGAGCTGGCCAGCCAGAGGCCATGGACCAAGAAGCCACTCTTGTCTACACATTTCTGAGCATCCACAAGCCTTGACCTGCTTCCAGGGGCCAAGGCCCCTGCTCTTCACTGGGGGCAGAACTTCATAACTGACTCAAGAGCTCTGGCTGTCCCAGTCTGGAGCCAGACCTCAGCAGACAGGCACGCAGAAAGCTAAGTCTTCCAAGCCCTCCCAGGCCCAGCCCTGCCTCAGGAGTGCACAATTAGGGCCTACTCATGCTCTGCTCCACTGGAATCCTGACTGCCGAGCCACTGCCCGCCTCACTATTCCTGTGGGCCTTGGGGCCCTGGACATGTCTGTGGCCTTCCTTGTGCTGGAGCAAGGCATATGCCTGTTTGTTACTCGCCCACCCTGCAGACCTTACAGTGTGTCACTAGGGCGATTTAGCTTTTCCTCTGCCCCACCTCCTTGAATATACATGCATCCTTAGACATATCAAGTGTACCCATGTTTACTCAAGCGGATGCGTTGTAAGCCCCTGCCCATCAGCGCTGTAGTGTTAAGGTCCCCAGCTGACCATCTGTCACTATGTTCGTGGCTTCTGCCAGCTGTACAGCTCATACCTATCCAACCCCACTGAAGTTGGATTCCCCAGGCTCCCCTCAACTTCCTTCTACCCCCAGTAACACTGCAAGGAGCAGCATCAGAAGGTTCTCCTGAGAGACCTCTATGGGAAGGTTTCTTGAAGGGAACACCCAGCACCAGGATGGTGGGTCACAGAGTCAGACATCTTTAACATGACAGGGCTCTCACTCAGCCCCCAGGATGACACCTATGGAACTCCCATTGGCTACTGATAGGTTCCACAGCTCTGCAGCCCCAGCCAACTCATGGCTTTTCTCCAGCCTTGTTACTCATGCAACCTGAAAGGGCAGAATTCGGGGCTCCTCTCTCTGATTACAAGGGTACCAGAGTATCTTGTCATCAGCTTGTCAGTGGCAGGGGTGTGTACAAGAGGAATTATGCCCCCCTCAATTTATTTGTTGAAATTCTTTTTAAAAAAATTTCCCCATGCTTGAGGATATGGTTGCTACTGAAGTTTTGCAAACAATGGTTGAGGAGCTAGGCCAGTGTGGTTCTCAACCTTCCTGATGCTGCGACCCTTCATGCTGTGGTGACCCCAACCATAAAATTATTTCGTTGCTACTTCATAACTGTAATTTTGCTACTTTTATGAACCGTAATGTAAATATTTTGGGCAATAGAGTTTCGTCAAAAGAATTGCGACCCACAGGTTGAGAACCACTGAGATAGAGCAATGGCAGAGCCTTTAAGAATGCTCTCCTGCACCCCTGTTGGGTGGCTCATAACTGCCTGCAGCTCCAGCTCCTGTGGCACGCCACGTCCGCCAGCAGAAGAGACGACCACAACAGGATTCTTC
>LOJH01055250.1:0-11898 GCA_001685095.1 Ellobius talpinus | reverse complement strand
ACAGAAACCATATTATTTGCAATACTGCTTGGCCAATAGCTTAAGCATATTTCTAGCTTACTCTTCTATCCTAAACTAACTCATCTCCATTAATCTGTTTATCACCATGTGGCTGTGGCTTACTAGCAAGGTTCCAGGCTGCATCTGTCCCCAGCGGAGGCTACATGGCTTCTCTTGACTCCACCTTCTTCCTGCGAGCATTCATATAGTTTTCCCTACCTAGCTCTACTCTGCCCTATCAACAGGCCAAGGCAGTTTCTTTATTCATTAACCAATGAAAGCAATACACATACAAAAGGAACTCCTACACCAACAACACACAAAAAATGAGTGAATTTTATCATGCAATAAACAATATCAATATTTGTAAATTTACTAATAATTAGCTTAACTTTTTAAAGATTACTTATCATCATAAAAATTGCTAAGGAAAGTTATAATTTATATTAACCTATCAGTTATCAGCAAAAAAGTTGCTTTTAAAAGTTATGTCATTGAAGAAATCACTTAAATGCAACCAATATAATTATTAAGCATCTATGTTAATTATGATATACAATCAAGGACCATAATAAATATTCTAGTAAAAATATCAATTATATACATATCTGACTCAAGTCATTTTTCTCAGAAATCAAAGACAAACAATTGTAAATATAAGCTTCCATGACAAAAATAATGATTATATATATACTTAATAAAGTTTAAATATGTACATAAATTGTGTCCACTGATAACTCAATGCAGTACATGTTAAGATAGATAGTTTCTAGAATCCAAACATATTTCCTTTTGCTTCCAAAGCCAGGATCACAAAAATTAACAATTAAATTTCATGATGAATTCAATTCTTTATACCTCTGAATATAGACAGTCCAGGAAATACATTTCCTAAAATGAAAAATTATTGTGATATGATTATGCCAAGCACAGCAATGCACAGACTGTGGAGATTGCATCCTCCAAACTCTGGAAAGAAAGCATGCTGCTCTCTCAATGTCAGAGTAATCATTAACGTGCAGGCATGAATAACAGCGCCTGTGACAAAATTTATGAACACAAATTAATGGTTTCATAATAAACCGAAGCGATAGTAAATGGTCTGTAAAGGATTAAGTACTTCTGACCATAAGAACTACCAGCCTAAATAAACATTTATTTTGCAAAATCATGCAAAATATTGATGTTTAGAATTGTTGTAATGCTACAATAGAAATAATGTAGTTCCATTAGGTAAGCTAAGCTTTATAATTCATGTTGGTAAGTAGCCGTCTATCATTTACTGCCAAACACTTTTGTGAGAGAAGAGGAGCACTGACAGTAACCAAGGACAATAGGCATAAGTCGGGTCTGCTTCAGCTCAAGTAGATCATGCAGTTCCTGTGCTTGCCATTAGAAAGGCCAACAAAACAAAAGTCCCTTCTCTACTACGATTTTGTTTTAGCCTAAAAATGAAGTTTTTTATGAAATTCTAAATACCCCATTGTACATAGGTGCAAGAAAGAGAAAAATATTTATAGTATCTTTTCTGAATCAATTCCAGTCTTATTGTGCCCCTATGTGGTCAGATGGAACAGAAAACTGACTGCCACACATTTAATGACCAAAACAATAATTGCATCTAAAGAAAGGACATATTTCTTCACTGTATGGCAATGCTCAAGACCAACAAAGAGAAAATGTAGAGGATAAAGTATACTCTTACATAAATTTTATCACAAAGCAAGTCATTGTGTTATGTTCTTCTGAGTGCTGCCCATAGCAACTGATAACTCCATGCACTGCTCTGCCAGAGACAGACTTCTGGAGTCCAAGCACATTTAACCGTAATTCCAAAGCCAAGATCACCAAAATTAAAAAATTAGAATTCATGATGAATTCAGTACTTGAGGACTTGTTACTGGTGATATGGGAAATTATCTGTATGCCCTGGCTAAACAGTTTGAGGGGAAATGAGCTTACAATGAGAAAACTAGGTGACCAAAGTTTCACCAAAACCTATCAGATGGTTTTGTTAGAACCCAGGCACCTCCTGTTTGCATGGCTGGATCATGAGCTGTTTCATCTATGTACAGAAGAACAGAGCTTCTCTTCCACCTCCTTCATGCTCTAAAGCAGTATTGAAAGACCAGAAAAATAAGAAGCTAAGAACTTTCAGCCTGAAACATGATAGTCATACCATATGGTTCCCAAACAAACACTAGTCTAAATAATCTGTTCATTTTCACTAATAAATATCTACTAGTCATAGCTAATCGTTTAGCAATCCATATTAATCTGCAATTCAGTGATTTATGATTTACATAATATTACTGCATACAGAAAATCTCTCCTCTTTGACAAGTTGAACTTAGAAATGCTTTTAGAGCACATTAAAAAGATTTTCAGTTTTAACCTTTAATTGCTAATATGTCATAGAAATCAACTTCACTGCCACCTAAAAGCTGATAAAAGTTGAGTTGCATAAAAATATGATTGATTATCTAAGAAAAATTTTCATTTCAAAACTGCTTGATAGGGTATCCTTTTTATAATGGCTTTTCCCACAAGTGTTGCACAGTACTCTAGTAATTTCTCTTAAACTGTAATTCAGAATAAAATTATTTCATCAAAGCTACAATGTTATTTTCCTTCCACTTCAAATATTATAACTACTATCTCAGCACCAATATTGAATCTTCTATACAACTAATCTAAACAAGAAATGTCTACCACTCACACAGCAACCAGAACTGGAGTGGATTATGTAACTGAAGGACTCGGAGCCCGTGGCTGCAGACCAGCGCAAAGGCTCTACCCCATGTGCACCTTCTAAGGACAGCTTAGCTCCTCCGGCCGTTCCTTCTTCAGTGAAGAAGGAAACTTTAAAAATATATGGTTTTTGGTTTTGCTTTGACATTAACTGTAATAATTTTGTCCTGGCACTGGCATTCCTTTTTAAGAGAATTTAAGTGGAATGAAAAACAGAATCAATCCATTTATCTAATCTAAACACAAAATATAATCAAAAATTTTAAATGTGGTAACATAAATTGGGAATTCAAATACTTATTTTATACTCTCCCTACTTCCAAAATAACTATGTGCACAAAGGGTTTTGCTTGATCATAAAAATAAACGAAGTAGTTGATTATTTCTGAAGATTGTTTCTAAAGAGCAATTTGTAAATTAATGCTATGTTTTTTTTTAAAAAAATAAGACATTAAGAACATATAAAGGCATGATTTGTTCTCTAAAACAGAAAAAATCCTTATTTACTAGTATTTCTGAGAAAACTAAACACTATTGATTTATGGAAGCACTAGAAATTTCACAACTTCTTGTTTAATTGTACCAAAATAAAATGCCAGAATTTAATAAGAACACTGAAACCATAAACATGTCAACAACAAAACAAAAGAAGGCCAGGGTAATGATAGGGTACGTTGCCAACTCTAACTTCAAACCTGCGCCTCCCCACACTGCCACAGCACAACTTCTATAGGGAGCTGTCCAGAGGCACACAGAAACTCTCCATATCAAAAAAAAGAAAAGAAAAGAAAGACTTATAAAAAGATGAGCAATCATTCTTATGGTGGCTTGATCGTGGAAATTTTTAGAAACCATATACTACTTTTATTTTAAAATAAAATATATGTATATAATTTTATAATAAAGACGGGAATGTGATATGTTGCTGAATAAGGAGACGACGTCTTAAAATAAAGAGCCTATTGCAGACTACCCTGGCATTTCCTACACCATCACTCCTTAGATTAGTCTGAAAGCAAGAAATGAAAAACTAGTCAATTCACTAAGAAAAAAAACACTATATACAAAGAAAAGGTCAAGTATATTTGCCACCAAGAAAATTCTTAAATGACAATAGATTTCACGGGCCTCCTTTTCACTTGCTATATTAAGATACATATTGTATAATAAGCTTTTTTAATCTCGAAAATAGGCTGCCTCACAGTATTCAGAGATCCTAAAAGAAGCAGACCAATGAAACCATTCAATATGCTAAGCATTATTAGCCTCCTGTCCATTTCTAGAAAATTTCAGGGCATTATTGTGTTATCAGAATATCTGTCTCAATCCTTCCCCATGCATATTTTCCTTGCATGGGGTATGTTTTTCGTGACGATTATTCTTGGTATGAAGCAGGAGAGAGTCTCAAAAACTGAACAACTTAAACGAGGAAAGAACCTAGTGACACAACCGCATTTCTAAAGCTTCTTCAGTAAAATGCCTCCGCTAGTGTGAGCCAGACAAACCATCTAGAACACATGTTATTAACTGAACAACCTTCACCACAAAAGAGATCAACTGAAAGAGCAATAGAAATTTATAACACAGAGTCCAAAGTAGCCGACCGAATACAAAGCACTGCCTGCAGCTCCACAATACAGCTTATTTAAGAGTGGTTATCGATCTACCCTGCATAGAGAAACGTCTTAGCCCAGAAATCATCTTCTGCATGCTTTACAAGAGCATGCGTGATTGCTTATTCATATTTTCCAACAAATCACACATGATTATACAGTCCCATGTTTACATGTGCAATGCAATCACTTCCATGATTGCAGGGAAAACACCTATCAGGCATTTTAAATTAATCATTTTAGTTATTAGGAAAGAGACAGTGAAAGAGCCTGATCTGTATTATGTTTCAGAGGTCAATCTACTTACATTTAATATGCTCAGTATGCCCTAAAAATAAGAGATTTTCCTTCTTAAGATCAAATTAAGAATTCTGTGTAAAATGCTGTATTTGATTAAAAAATTGCACCCGTACCTCAAGGCAAACAATGTCATAACCATACAAGATTACTCCTCTGAAAATAATATTAGAAAAATATAGTTTAGCTTTACTCACCTTGCATTGTTCAGCGTTTGTCCAAAAAGCTCATTCTGTAAAATATTTGGTGGGGATGAAAAAACCCCATGGAAATGAGATAAAACAGAATTGCAGACCTGGCGCAATGTCTCAAATTGCATTTTCTTTCTTTTTATCCTCCTTATTTGCCTTACCACCTGTCTTTAAAAGTCATCTATTCGCAGACACCATCAAACAAAAACATGCCAATCAAGTTCCATATTTCTCCTGAGCTCTGTAAAAGCTGTGCTTAAATGAGCAGAGGTTGGTAGCTAATTGTACAGTCATTATTCTTCTAAGTCAGCCGTAGAAGGTTCCGAGCTCGTGCAGCTTTCAGCTTTCTCCTGACTGTAGCAAGAATTCTAAACAGCAGCAAGCTTTTTGGGCATCCCCGGCTGAAGTGTGAGGCTGAGCTGCGCTCATGGACTCTACTCATATTTCTGTAAGCCTATTAAAACCACGCAATGAATATATGCTGTCGTCAGGAGTTTCTGCACATCTGGCTGACAGCAATAAAACCTCAGAAGTAATAAAAATGGGACAAGGTATCGTCTCAACATTGCTACAGGGAAAGAAGAGAAATTATGCATTTTTCTAGGCTTTCTCTTTTCTGAAAAATGAATGACTTCAGCCACAGAATGTATCTCGTCAAGCACTGCATGGGGCTGGAACACTAAAATAAGCTCTCTGTTCTGCTTTTAATACCACGAAGGAATATGAATATGACAGACAACAGGCTCTACCACCTACAGCTCGGCGCTGCACTTCTACAGAACAGCACATTTGGAAAACGTGCACTTGGTCATATTAATTTCTTGTTTAACAAGTCTTAAATTATTTTTAAGTGAATAGTGTTCATTCTGTTTTCTTTCTAAAAAGCCCTACACAGTGACTATTTAATGAGTTATATAATTATAGAAAAAATATTTTTACCATCTCAATTAAAATCCAACTAAATGGCACATATTACATAAAATCTTACCCATAAATTTAGAAAAATGTAACCATGATGAGAGATATTTTACCAACTATTCTCAATCTATTTTAGTAATGGTAGCCATGGCATTTTTCTCAGAGGCTATTTCCTGAAGGTCCCAGCAATGGTCTCAGCACAGCCTCACGCCAGCATCCACCCTCTGAGACTAGCGCTGTCTCCGATGAAAATAGGTGGTACTATATGGAGGGCCGCTGATCTAAGCTGTTCAGTTAGAGGCTTGACCTAAACTAAGAGTCTCCTTATTTTGATGTCATTATTTCATATTTTATAGGTGACCATTAAGCTATTTGTCAAACACATACATGTCCATTCCTAAAGTACATCTTCAGTTTTTAAGGGACTTTTAGATATTTTTATTATCCCGAAAATATTGTATATGTTAGCTCTGCTACCATTTTATGGAGAACGGAAACTAGGGCATTAATGACTACATAGTTTGAGTCTTCATTAAGGAGTATTTGGGACGCGGGTCTTCACTTTGTCCATTTCACGTGCTCCCTCCTATTTCCTAGATATCTGCAGTCATTGGAATATATACAAAACCTACTCTAAAAGCCATGCTCTACTGATGAGCAGGAAAACCATTACCCATTGACCTAACCAGGGTATCTCAATCAAGAGAAAGCATCTTCTAAATTTTAATGCACAGTAATTTTAGGTTATGTTTCTTCTATTTACCTCAATCAGAAGAAACCCTACATGCTGTGCGCTTTTAGGCCTCTGGTCCTAACTTGATAATTTTCATCTTAAAATGGCCGATTTTTACAAAATAGAGGCATATATTTTTAAGATTCTTACTTTTGACTTAATTTCATGGTTAACGATATGTGATAAACTATCTAAATCACTGTTCTTGTGAATAGGTTTAATTTTTATGATCAAAGCCCTTTTGAAATGAGTGTGATAATTTATGTGGATATAGAAAAAAACAAGTTTTATTGTCTAAATATGTTTCTTCTGAGTCTCAAAATTGGATCTTAAAGTGGACCACAATAAGAGTTTCAACAATGAGCTAAGCACCAGAGATAGTATTGAAATGAATTTTTAAGATGAATCCTTGAATTAATAAAAAAAAATGCATCAACTGCCTTGTTCAGAGATTTATTTTATACTGTCTCCATACAACACACATATTGCTGTTCCTACTGTCCCACTTTCTCCTATTTCCTCAGTATCCCTAAATGGTACTTGCTACCCTACCCCCATCACTACCTTTCACTTGTCCTGCTAATTCTTAGTGGGTCAAATGTCAAAGGAAGACGTCTGCTTTAGATTACGCCCTCCACTGTGTAGTCTCCTTTAACCTCCTGCACACTTTGTGGAAAATTCATGTAGTTATCAAGCAGAAAGTGAAAGACTTCACTTCCAACTCCATTAAATTGTGCCTTGTATTCTGTCCAGTCATCTAGCACAATGTACAGTACAGAGTCAGTGTTCAATAAACATGTTAAATAGATACCCACATTTTATTAAATTGTTAATTCTGAGTCACATGCTAGATAGAACAGAAAATCACTGACAGCTTTGATTTTCTGGTATATCTACGTTCATTTGTTTGCTTTCTTGTTTTCAAGTTACCACATGGTATCACATCATGCAATAAAGCTCATGAATAGAAGAATTATTAATGTTTATAAACAGAAATACTGTAATTTAATGAACTTTGTAACTGGTCAAAGTTTCAAGTGCTGTAGAGAAGGTTAAAGATATTTGCTTCCTGTTTTTGTTAAGTGCACATCAACCAAGAATAGGAAAACAGAACGTGCAGATTCTGTGCACAAAGAGCTGGAGTTTAAGCACTTGCTGAACCCTTATTAGCTATAATACCCCAGGATGTTCATTTTATATATTTTATATATAATTATTTCTTCAAATGAAAACTAGCACTTTCATTGATCTTCTAGAGTTATTATTAAGTTAAAATATGTAATGTATATAATGGATTTTATGAACTATAAAATACATAGTATTTAGAAATCTTAACTATGAACAACTTATAGAAGAAAATTACTGGTAAAAGAATTTAACTATTTTATTCAGGTATAATTTGTTCACATTTATTCTTCAGAAAAAATTATAGTTTTTTCATACACGCCACCAGTGTCATATTCAGCAGATGGCAATGGCAGATAATATTTATGATTTCCCTTTCCAGAAAACTTAGATAAATTAAGAATTGCCTTACAACTAAGGGAGGACCCTTATCTCTAGCTAGTCCAATAGGAATGGAAGTTAACACTCAAAAGTCTCTCTTTGGCTGTTCCACTAAGATCTTCAGCAACTCATTACAAAGAGCAGGGTCGCCAAGAGCCCCCCAGAGAGTCGGAAGTGCTTAGGAACACTTGAAAGCAAAGGCAACTTAAGTAAAGAGGATATATAAAATGCCAATCAACACCTGAAGTTCAATCCAGGGGTGATTAAAATAACTACAAAAAGATGAAAACAAGGTATTTTCACCTATTAAGTTGGCAAACTAATACTAGCCAGTTGATCATAATATGGGCAATACTCTACCAGATTTGTTGCCAGGAGCCTACATTGGTAAAATGTTATGGAGAAATATTTAGTGATATTATCAAAGATTTAAAAAATGTTCAAAACATTTTTAAAGAAAAACAGAATAATAAAAAGCAAAACATGAATATTACCTCAGGACATGAAAATAACAATTTTTACTCTAAGAAAAGGCAAACTTTCAGCATTTGTACAAACAATCCTATCATCACAGGATAATTACTGACCAGTGGAAATGGGAGTTAAGGATGGACCCGTAAGCGTACACTCAGCAATGCTTAAGGCATCCACCACCTTACTCCTTCCCTTCTGCTGTGAGTGTCCATTAGCAATAGTCTCCTGCAACAACAAATTTCTGAAATTCTATAATAATGTAATTTAATTGTTATTATGGAACATCTAAATGAATAGAAAACCAAACTTAAGGCTAGCTTCTTTATATTATCTTCAAAAACATCAGAAGTACAAACTCATGGTCATTTATAAGTTTCGGTTTACAAATATCTAACGGATGCTAGGTAAACATCAAGAAGACTCTCATGAACTCAAAAGAAAAGAGTCAGAGCCTGGTGGTGTTTCTTACCTGACAAGCCACCGTTACTCAGGGTGTAGTTAGGCTTGTGATTTTAAAGATGTACACATTTAGCTTTAAGTTTTATATGTGTCTGCCATCTATGCACGTGTGTGTGTGTGTGTGTGCATCCACATTTGCCACCGTGAAGTCATGGAAGACAACTTCGCGTGGGTTCCAGTCACTGCCCTTGGGTCATCAAGCTCTGTTGCAAGCATTCCTACCCACTGAGCCGTTGCACCGGCCCTGCTACTTCATCTTCTTAGACGAGATCCCACTCCACAGCAAAGGCTAACCTCGTGACTTAGAACTCATCATGGAACAGCCAAGACTGTCCTGAAATATCGTATCTTGCTGCCTTAACCTCCCAAATAGGGAATAAAAGCATGAGCCATAACATCTGGCTCCTTTTACATATCCGATAATAACAAAGAAGTGCCAATGGGACTGCTCAAAGAGAAAAGGCGGTTCCCATGCAGCCTGACCCTGAGTTCAATCCTCCTCTACCTTCATTCATGAACCATGGCATGTACATACCTGTACTCACACAGGAACAACATCCACATACATACAAACACATAAAAATAAGCAAATATAAACAAACATATCAAAATGTCTCTGTAATACTCTTTAGCTGCAAACAACCAAACATTTCTTCGCACAGTTAATGATTAGCTGTGGGAATTGTGATGACACAAATGTGTGAAGTCAGAACAAAAACCTAGAAGTGCTAACAGAGCTTCTCACTTCTTAAAATATATAGCTGCATGCACACAGTCTCATATCTACATACATCATCGTGTCCACATTAGTCATACACATATAATTGATGTCACTCTATCAATTCCCCGACTTCTCTAATCTTGTTCCACTGACTATCTGAAGTGTATGAGAGGGAAACAGAAACCAGAGGACATCTTCAAAAATCCTATCCTTATGTTTTGCAAATTAATATTATCTATTAGAAATACTTTCCTGAAGCAATGATTTATTTCAGAGAAGACAAACAAGAAAAGAAAGACTCAGCACAGGGAAGGAATGGGAAGCATTCAAAACTGGTCATTTTCACAATGTTTAACTTAGGATGAACCAGACAGTATATTCTGGACCAAAGAGGGGTAAAGTTAGACCTAAATACATGTATTCAAATCTAAAAATCAACTACAACACTCATATTCACAAAAGTCTGATACAGGGGCTGGACGAGTGGCTCAGTGAGCATAGCATTTAACGGGCAAGGGTGAAAACTGGAGTTCTGATCTCTAGACCCATAGACGTGTCAGGTGGGAGTAGCACACATCTGTAATCCCAGAACATGGGAGCCGAAGACAGGGAACCCAAGGAGAAAGATGGCTAACCCAGCTAGCCAAAGTGCCAAGTCCCTGGTCCACTGAGAGACTCTGCTCAAATATGAACATCAATCTAGGAAAACACCTATGTTAATTTTGGATACCTACACTCATGTAAACATGCATGCATATGATGCATACATACATATATGCATCCACACATACATATGCACATACAAAAAAATCTGATTAAAAAAATCAAAGATTAAAGCAGGTCACCAGGTGGTGGCGGCGCACGCCTTTAATCTGTACTCAGGAGGCAGAGACAGGTGAATCTCTGTTGGTTTGAGGCCAAAGTGGTCTATAGAGTGAGCTCCAGGACAGCCAGGGCTACTGAGAAACCCTGGATTGAAAAAACATAAATAAAATGAAACAAAGCAGGTTGTATAACGATTTAAATTTTTGTAGATGCCCAGTTGCTTTCTAATATAAAGTTAATCTATAAACTTCTCAGAGACTGAACTGTGTTGGTACATACTTTTCATCATGGCTTCAATGCTCATAATCCAAATCACCTCTACTACCTAATTCAGAGAGCAAAGAGAAAACAAGGCACCATGCAGCATGAAGTACCAGCATCATGATCATCTCTCAGGCCTCTCTTCCTTGCCAGGAGATATGAGGGCTGATCCTGCTGGGCTCTGGCTCAGACATATTGACAGTAGCCTTAAAGCTGGCAGCAATGTGAATACACTTTTTCACAGAATGCAAGGATACAGCTATTGAGGCCAACTAAATATCACCTCCCAAATGAGAACATTCAAAGTAATACCGAGAGAATATACAGAGAAGGAAGAAAATGAGTGTTTCAGAAAAAGTAATGTCTGTCCAATGTTAGGACCGCTAGCTCCAAGAAACCACTGGTAACACTACAGTCTCGGAATCTATCTGAGCAAGAATCAGATCCAATTCAATTGCTTGACTTACATTTTCCATAAATCAGCCTTGGGATGCCAGAGACTCCATTTGAGCTTACAAAATGAGTTCAAAAGGCACTTTCACCACATAGTAATTCCCAAGCTTTCCTAGATTCTTCAGGAAAGAATACTGACTAAAACTTGCTATTATGTGAAAATAACAACAATCATTGTCACAACTATAAACATGTTTCAGCAAAATATGAGAACAATGGCGTCTATAGTATATCAGCCTAGAGAGCTCTTATCTATAATTCTTTTCATGTAATATGTTATTAAAATTTTTAAAAGAACATCAATTAGTTTCTATGCTGAAAAAAGTTATCAACAGAAATCTAAGAAGAAATTTTAACATTACAGTCCTCTATTTTCAAATCAATTGTACATTACAGAACATTTCTCATAAATGAGAATACACTTTTATTCTTATCATTTATATAAAACATTGAATTCAATATTCAGAAAAAGTGACCAACAGCTTATCTCTGGCTGAGGGCAAATGGGAAGCAGAGAGCTAGAACATAACTGTTGGTCCTTTGCCTGTGGTGTGTTTTTATTAACGTTATGCCCATTGTTTCGGTCTGTCTACAGGTCCCAGTGGCCATCACAGAACTACAGCCACCATTAAGAAGGTTAAACTTCTATTCTAACCGTCCCAACCCCCGAATCTCTCCCCATCCTCCCCGTCTCAC